>JAAGNO010013629.1:22541-35860 GCA_033439905.1 Ceryle rudis | reverse complement strand
GGAGAAGTTTTCGCTCTGAGGGTGGTGACGTGCTGGAACAGTTTGCCCAAAGAAGCTGTGGATGCCGCATCTCTGGAAATGTTCAGGGTCAGGTTGCACAGGGTTTTGAGCAACCTGGTCTAGTGAGAGGTGTCCCTGCCCATGGCAGGGGGGGGTTGGTACTAGATGATCTTTAAGGTCCCTTCCAACCCAAACCGTTCTGTGGTTCTATGATTTCCAACAAGGCATACTCACCCAGTGTGCACTCCTTAGTTCAGTTTTCTTCTTCTTTTATTTAGCCACAAAGCTAGGCTGGAGAGATAACCACTACATGAAAATTACTGCCGGCCCTGTTTTGCTGTGCTGCTATTTTTAAGGCACTCTATTTCAAAAGACAGCCAAGCCCTTCTAGCTTGCACCTCCCCATTGCTCACAGCAGGCAGCACAGCCCAGCTTCATCCCATTGTGGAGCCCATGTGCCCTGATTGCCCCCCCAGCCCACCACCCTGGCCTTGGGGCTGGCCAGCACCATGGGTGCCCGGTCTCCTGCAAATAGAGCTTGTGTCACAGATCCTCGAGGCAGCGGTTTACTTATAGGTCATGCTCCCATCAAGTTATTCTTGCTTCTGATAATGCTTTTCACAGCTGCATTTTTTTTTTTTTTTTTTTTCTGGGGCAGATGAGACTTTTGAAGGAGAGACTGTAATGAGGAGGTTTTGCCTTCTGGGATCATCTCTTCTGCTGACAGATGTTGTAAGATGGATATGTTTTCTGTTCTCCTGCATAAGGAACAAAGAGAGCAATAGATCTCGAACGATGTTTCTGTCTTTCTTCATGTGATCAAATGGTTCCTCATGCTTCCTGTGAGGTGGCTGGTGCCAGAGCTGCTGTGCTACAGGCTGGAGCTGGAAGGATGTGCAAGGATGTGGGGAAAATAGGTGACAAACTGTGTTTTGAAAGAGAACATCCCAGTCTTTCTCTGTATCCTCCAGATGTTCTTCTGAAGCTCTTGTAAAACACCTCTCTGTATATACCCCAAACCTCTACTGGACAGGAATGAGTTGGAATAGTGGGGGTCTCCTTCCCCCTCATTTGCATTCTGAGCATCCAACAGGCAGATACAAGCTACATTTTTGATTTTTTTTTTTCATTTGTTTTCAGAATGAGAGACACCATCTGTGGCATATCCTCCTGTTTGTGTCTGCTGCATCTCTGCAAACTGAAAACTGTTGTGTGTGTCAATGCGGAGCCTCTTCAGTTGATGAACTTCTGCGTTGTTTTTTCTTTTCACAGGCATGACTCACATGCAGAGAGAGAAAAAGTAATTTCCAATTGCAAGGCTATTTCTGAAAGCGTGCCTGGCACCTGGGTTGAAACCTTGTCTAAAAGAGAATGTGTTAGGGCCACAATACCCAAAGGCAGACATCCTGATGAATTCCTGACAGAGGAGGTTGAGTGGTAATTCATCCGGCAAGTTGAGGAGGACTCTGTACCTCTCTTCCAGATAATTGAACTTTAATTTATTTAAATTTAATGGAAAACCATATGGAGAGGAACAGAAAGCTAATTTAAAGCAGTGCTCAAAGCAATCAATATGTTAACAGATTCCTTCAATTTTTCACACTTGGTTGCTGAAAAATGTTTAAAATGTATGGGGTTTTTAACTGGTATTATGAAAACACGGGGTTTCTGGCATGTTGTATTCAAAACTCAAGAGCCAAAATAAGCCTCTGTTGTGAAAAATGAAAAAGTACTTTGAAAGCACAAATCGTTTTATTAGAAGTTGAAATGACAACTAAGCTATCTTTTATCAAACATCGTGCATCTCTGAAGTCTTCCAGGAAGACACGGATAAATCCTAAAGGGTTCAGATCACTGGGCTTCACATGGCACAGAAATAAAAGGAATGAAGTAATTGTACGAATTGCATTAACAGAATGAAATTGGCAGCAAGAGTAGACAAAGGAGTCCTTTATGCAAATGCAGTAAATAGAGATTCAAGCAGAAGAATGCAAAATTACCAATTATGCACATCAAAGATGAGAGACAAACTTTTATTTTCATATTTTTTGTATTGTTTTGGGACCTCAAGGACAATTCTTTCCATACTGGGTTTTGAAAACAGACTTTCCACAGATTTTTAAATGGCAGGATACCTAATACTATGGTTCTACTCTTAAATGTTGGTCTTCTAACACTGACCGTCTTCTGTCCCACATTCAAATGCTTACAGTATTTTGCTCACAGCAAGGTATGATTTAATTTAGTTAGATACTAAACAAACAAACTATAGGCAGTTTAAGATTCCGGAAAATAATACATGTTCTAATTGTATTTTATTTTATTAAATATTATGTTTTAGTGACATCAGTGAGCTTTATATATGCAATTTGTAATGTACTTTATGGTTTCATCTTTGTCAAGCTTGAAGAGTGCAAACTGTAAAAAGTGAAAGCCTGTTCTTTCCAAAAGTTGAATAACTTCAGACTGTTGAGAAGCCTGGAAGCTGAAAGGAGCAGTTACTCCCTGAAATGAACTTCTAGCAATCTGTACAAAGTCCCATGGAAATTCTATAAATAACCTTTGGTCTAATCCCATTGAAGGCAGGGTCTCACTTCTCTGCAGCTTTTTTTTTTTTTTTAATTATTCTAAGCAGCTTGTTTTGAAAAGTTTTCTTATTATTATTTTTTCTTTGTGTGTGTGTTTGGTTGGTTTTTTTTTTTTTTTGTTTTTGTTTTAAGCAAATGATCCTGCAGCCTTTTTCATTATCTGAGGTCTGGAATTAATTTCAGATTTGTCAAGTCCTCTCCCAGAAACTTATTAGCATGGTGGTACAGCTCTGCAGAGATTAATAGCTCCAAAGGAAAAAGAGCAAATAATGGCTAAAGTATCCTTTTTTCTTTTTCTTTTTTTTTTCTTTTTTCTTTTTTTTTTTTTGATAATATGTTTCTTCTCTTTCTTTGTTTCTTTTCCCCCTGGATTTGTTCTGTCTTGGGATAGTCTTAACTACAGAGTAACAATTAATACGCTGAAGTCCTGCAAATGCTGCTTATTTCATGCAAGATCAATGTAATTGTAAAATTTGTGGGTGACAAATGAAAATGAAAGACTCGTAAATAAAATGCATCATAAAAGTGATGTAATTAAAACATTTGTCTTTCAATGGCTTGCCTGCTACAACCAGTTTCACCTACAGAGGAATGTAGAGGAACTGGAAATTACATTTTCTATCAGCTTTTTAAGGACCTATGAAAAAAAGCGACATGATCACTACAAAAAACTCCAGGCCACTAAAATGCCAACATGCCAAAAGAAGAGGACAAGGCCAATAGCAGTGTTCCAGGATGCCCACAATAGCTGAGAAGTTGTGGTGTGAGATGCCCATTTGATATTCAGTGTGTACATGTCTCTGCCAGGTGGAGCTGAAGGGATCCTTCTTCCTGAGCTGAGATCTGATGGCTGGGTGGCTTTGACCCTCCACACTACCTGCATCTCGAGAATATTTCTGAATAGAGGTGGAGGTGGCATCACAGCTCTCCAAATATCCCAGCTCAAAGTGGGAGGAGTCTCTGCTGATCTGGAAGATGGGAAGTCAAAAAGTCCTTGTA
Organism: Ceryle rudis; assembly: GCA_033439905.1. Taxonomy (NCBI): domain Eukaryota; kingdom Metazoa; phylum Chordata; class Aves; order Coraciiformes; family Cerylidae; genus Ceryle; species Ceryle rudis. The sequence continues at coordinate 32,273 of JAAGNO010013629.1, read as the reverse complement.
GTCTTGCAAGCAACCAGTGGTCAGAAGAACAGAATTAACAAATAGCCTAAACATGGTTCAATCAAAACTAATCAACAATTACTCAACAAATCTCCTTTCATCTCCTTGTGGGGAAAACCATCTTTCAAAGCCTTTAATTTCTAATTTGAGGACTCCATCTGCTCTGTAAACAAATCCCACCCAGAAAGCTGCCAAGATCTATCTTAAACCAGTTCAGGTTCCTTCTTCCACCACTGTGTTTGATGTAGGGTTTATAAAATCCAGCACAGTGATTAGAGGCCTTCTAATTCCACACTTAAATGTAGTCAAGACCTACATGTGTCTTTATCTAGCTATCTATTTATCTACCTACCTATATATAGATATCTATCTTCATTCAATCTTGAACTACCCTTCCATGAGGGGGTTGGGCTCGAAGATCTCCAAGGTCCCTTACAACCCCTGACACTCTGTGGTACCTCTGATCCTTCTTTTTCTTTAATCTCCCGCCTTTCTCTGTGATACCTAAGCAACCAAGTTAGTTAAGCCACCAGCTTCAGCGACAAGAGCCACCCACTGGTTTTACTTTACGCTCTTTTTGCAGTTCTAATAGACCAGGGGAAAATCAGGAGCAGTGGTAAGGGATAACCCCTGAGAGGGTGTTGCTTTATTTGCTAAGCAGAAACCCTGTGACAATAATGATGACGACTTTACGAAATTAGTGCTGTAAGTGACTGAAATTATGAAAGGAACAGGCAATAATTGGATGTTACACAATTAATTTGCATGGGTTTTCAAGGGCTTACTCATAGGTGGAATTGGTATTTGTATATGGTGAGTAGTGAAGTGGTTTCTCTAATTAATTTGATTCCTTCTGTTACAGGACTATGCCAAACTTTGAGTGTCCTGCAAATTGATGCATATGGAGGTTGGAGGAGCATGTTGTGGAGGGGAAAAAGGGCTTTGACTCCTGCTCACAGGTTGTGCACACTGCCTGGGAACTACACATCTCAATGTGTGGAGCTATGGCAAAACAATCTGACCTTGACTGAGTGGCTCCAGAGGGGCCCCCAACATGAGCCTGGTAAAAACACTCAAGTCTCTCCAAAGTCACTCAGAAAGTACGGATGACATCACATAATGCTGCTAGTGACTTTCTTAAACTGCACATGGGATTAAAAATAGTTTATGTATGTGTGTGCTTGTGTCATGTCTCAATGGTAGAGCACACATAAAAATTCCACGTATAAACTGAAGACAGCACAATGCCTTGATGCTGGGTCTCACCAGGGCCATGGTCCTTCCGTTATCCTTATGTCTGCATTCCTATAAAGTGCTTCTGACTCAGGCTTTTTAATATCTCAGAAGAGTGACAGTGAACATTAGTAAAATAGTGAAGATATAATAGTTTCTGTTGTAAGCCTGCATCTATGCCATGGTGTCTGAGTGCATTTGCATAATTAAAACAAAGAATGCAGCATAAGAAGCAGAGCTAATGGATGACTCCTCTCACCCTTTACAACCAGGCGCCATCTGTCATTTACAAGGAAAGCTGGCTTTTCAACTAACTTCATTCTTTATTAGAATTTATTATTTTTTATTTCCATGGCAGCAAGCCTTTTCTGGTTCCCAGGGTACAATTTGGGATATATAAATCAAGCAGTGCAGAAAAATGTCAGATGTCTCTTGACTAGAATAATGAGTGTTGCTGGCATGTGCCTCTGCTGGAGAAATGCACTTATCTCTGGAAAAATTTGCTGAAGTTGGGAAACCCCTGCCCTGACTGACCCTCATTCTATCATAATATGTGGGTTGTCCTCAGGGAGCAAATCCTCTCCTCCTTCAGGATTTCCTTCTGAACCTTCACTCTCTCCTGGTCCTCACCTTCATGTCTGCACTTCTGTTTGAAAATAGAAATAACAGCTGTCTCTCTCTGGCCTTTTCCAAGCTGTATGGAAAAATTGGTTGGATCACTGTGATTTATTGTTGTTGCTTTCTTTTTTTCCATCCTCAACATGGGTGTATGTGTTACATGCTACCTGGCAGGGAGAAAGGTGAAGGAAGGAGGAGAGGTTGGGGTGTGGATCTGAAGCTGGAGCAGGGTGGGACTCTGTGCAAGACAAAGGAACAGTCTCTGTTCCTTGGGTCTCACCCTTCAGCACTTCTGCTCCATTTGGGGAAAGAGGGAGGGGAAAAAAAAAAACCAACACAAAAATGTCTGGTCTCTCCAAAGCTGACACATTTTCAATCCATTCTCTTTGAATTTTTTTTTTGGTGGGCAATGCTGCCAAGAAAAGAATCCATCCTCCAAACAAACAGCCAAAGTGAAGCAATGCTCCCCTAACAAAGATGACAGGACCAATGGTTTCATCAGCAGATGAAACTGAACACGATGTCATCCTCCTCACAGTTTAATAAAGAAGTTTGTTTCTACCTCCTTTTGTACTTCACTTCCTATCCAGAATTCTAACTGTGCTACCTGTGTCACAGGCTTTTAATATACTTCTTGTCATGTAGCTCCTTGCCCTCATTTTATGGACAGGGAGTGAATCACAGAGAGACTGAGATCTCTCTTGTGGGACCTGTGGCCAACTACTTTACAGATCTGGACTGGATGACATACTCAAAGACAGTGAACAGGAACTCAGACTTGAGCTTTCCAAGTCTCTCTGGTCACCATGGATGCATCAGATGAGAAATACTCCATCCAGCAAGGGGCAGACCTTGACAGCATAAACACCAGGAGGTTCCCATCCCTGGGTTAATATCTATCCCTTGCCTGTTTGAACTGACTCGGTGGCCAAGTCACCCCACAAGTGAAGCTTTTCCATTGCTGTTCCCAGTGCCTGAGCCCTCCACGGTCCCTGGTTTCAGCACAAAGAGGACGGTTCTTGTAATACACAGCAAGAAATTCCTGTGGTGGTGTTTCAAAGTGCCAGCACATGTGGACTGCTCTCTGGGTACATATTTTTACTGTTTCATTTCAGCATGATTTAAGGCTGTGGGGAAAATAGTTACAAAGGGGCAGAGAAAAAAAATAACAAGAAACAACCCCAAACTCTCCAAGATTGTTGAGGTTGGGCAGCTTAATTTCATACTTCACAATCACAATCTGCAAGGAGATAATTAGACTCAAAAGTCGAAAGAAAAGAGCCAGATGTTTCCAAACCTGTTCAGCAGATTCTGCCTTTGATTGTGACAATTTAGCATATGAAATAAAACTGTCTATAGTTACAACTGGATTTTAATTTCTGAGGTAAAAAAACCCAACTCTGTTTCATAGGAAGAATCCATCTCAGAATGGAATAAATAGCTTGTGAAAACTAGCAAGATAAAAGGCACAGTTAAGTCAAAAATTAATGACTTTTAGCCTCTGTAGGGTGGGGTATATGACAAACTATTACTGCACACAAAGCTAAAAATAATTTAAAAAATTGCCCATTTGATCTGTTTCTATCATAACAACAATTCTGGGAAACAAAAGAAGTGTACAGGCCATCACTGCCAATAAATGAATTTGAAAGAAAACATATGGAAAAATCATGTTACACTTGGTTTTTCAAGTGAATTTTTGGTATTTTAAATTATATTTCAATACCAGACTAGAATGAAATCATCAATGACACCATGACTTGCTCTGGCTGAACATGTTTTTTACCATTTGTTTTTAAGCGGTGTTTGTTTGGTTTTGTGTTTTTGTTTTTGGTTGTTGTTGTTGTTGTCATTTGGTTTGGCTTGGGTTGGGTTTTTGTTTGTTTGTTTGTGGACATCAACATCAGTTCTCAGGAAGCAACCAAAGAGATGGTAGGAGGATTGAGAAAGAAAAATGGTAATTATGAGAGAGGAAGCTAATTAAGATTCAAGACTATTGGAAAATCCCAATGCTACAGAATATGAAAGGTCAGGTAACTAAGAAACAGTCAAATTAAATTTACTTTCCCCATCAGCTTTCCAAGAAAACCTCTGCAGACACAGAACATTACAAACCCAAAGGAAAATCGCATGGAAATATTAGGTGCCATTTAGAGAAAGAGCTTATTTAGGTGCTTTCTCAAGAACACTAGAATATTGCTCTAAACGAGGCAGCTATCTTTGAACTGCTACAATAGAAATCAGTAGAAAACCAGCACACGCAGCAATTATCTGATTATCCATCCATATGTGGATGTACAACAAAAACAGTTGCTTGGAGTCCACTCTGTGGCTGACCTTTCACCCTGCAGTGCTGTAATCCAATAACTTCCAATACTTAATGTGAAACGTGTGGTCACAGATGAAATCTCTCTGGACCAGTTGGGAAGAGGAATGACTGTAACCTTGCCAAAAGGAAAGAGGTTACCGTGTTCGGAAACCTTTATTATACTATCTAACTGACTACTGGGAGAGACGGTTATGTCCTACCCAGTGGCAGCTGGTATCAGAGGTCACCCTCTGGCCAGGCTTTGATGTAGCTAATCTCCATGCCTGTGAGCTGCATTAATCACTTCCCAGTAATTAATAATCTGAAATCATTGACTAGGGTAACGCAATCCAGTGGTTCACTGCAATACCATGTATTGTGTGACGTGATTTCCTTTCTCGTGGTATTTGCAATAGAGACACGATTAATATTGATTTTTTTATTATTTTTTTTTTTAAATAAAATAGCCTACCAAGCACTTTCCACACATATGGTAAAGGGTTACTTCCATAGAAGGATTTTCATAATAAACTCTTCCACAATAACATAAAAATCTCTTTCAGTGACAATTGCCCTGGACAGATCAGAGTCCTCAAACAATTGCTCCCAAATATGTGTTTGTTCTCCAGCTCCCCTTTTGTAAGACATGCAGACCTAAATTTCTACCAACCTGCTAATAAAGTCTATCAGGATCAATTCATTCTGTAAGCAAAACTGACCCAAATCTAATTGTAGCTACTCCTGGTATGTCATAGTCTGTATGTTTGACTTTTTACGTATGATTGCAGCACCTAGTCCTTCTTCCGTTCATCCTTCTCATACTTAGCTTGTGGTTTCCTGCCAGTCACAGCAGTGTCTCATGACTGTTCACTGCACCCAGAGTCTTCTTTTCAGTGTGCTGTTCAATCTCATTACAGTCAATGTCTCTTCCCCATAGCAGTCCATCAAACACTGTTTTACCTTTGCCTTGGAGGCTCTTCATTAGCTAATTGCTCTCAGTGCTCACATGAGCCAGAAGTATGAAGCTTCTGTTCCCTCCCTCACCGCCTGGTCGGCTGCAGAGACATCAGCCTACACCATCTCCACATTCCCAAAGGTGTGCTTTTGCCTTCCCCACCATGCCCACATTCACTGAGGCTCACCTTTGCTCCAATGCCCACCAGTTCCTTCTGCTTAATGAGTGACAAATATTTCTTTGTGACTTCTCAAGTGACACCAGTGAGGATGGGTGAAGGGGCAACGACATTAGCCTTAAATATCCTCAAAGTAATTTATTAATATTTTATTATCTAATGATGGAAACCCCTGATCCCTAGAAAAACTGAGCACTGCTGCTACTATAGCAGAATGTAGGTGGCACACCCTCTAGATCACTGCAGCTCCCAGATCAAAGAGAGATGAGAAAGACTGATGGATGCTAATTCTTTCTTCATATACAGCTGAACAAAACCATGCAAGTAGAACCAAGTTGCTTTTCAACACTAGTGAATAAGCTTTTGAAAGCCTTTTAAGTGATTCATGGAACAAAAAACATCTGCAAAGGATGTTCTCTTTAGATCCTTGAAAAAAGAGTCAACATTTTATAATGCTGAAATTGTATTGTCTACTGATGTGTATGCTACTCTCTGCTTTTGCAAACAAAAGTTTCCCTTCTGCATTTCTTAGATATTGAGGTCAAAACTGAATTTTTCCAGAGTCCGAAGAATAGAACTTGTTTTTTTATTCATATTTCTTTGCTGTTCTGCAAACTGATATCTACTTACCCTGCTTGGTTAAAGCTCATAACTTCCCTGAGAGGTAGGAGAGAATTATCTTCATTTTTCAAGAAGGATACCTGAGTCTTACTTATCTAAGGTCACACAGTATGACAGAAGTAGGTACAGAAACAGATCCAGATCACTTTAAGCCCAGATCTGTATTGAAACTTAAGACTTCTTTTGTGGGAGCAAAAATTTCTACAGCTCATAGCTGTAGAATATCCTATTTTATTACGGGCCAATTGACACAGAGTAATATTTCCAGAGAAAATTTGTGTTTAATGAATTAGTAAAAAGAGAAACTGCTTTTAAAATAGGTTCTGCCTCCAATTGTAGTAGAAGAGGAAGAAGACACTTTAGTTTCTTTTGCAAAATTCTGTTTTCCTTTAGTTTGGACCACATGAGAATTCAGATCCTGCAGGAATACAGCAAGACACTAGGTATGACTTATTTATACAGTGTTTATTATATTCATATAAAATACTTGCTAAAACTTGTCTTCATAACCATCTGCTTCCAAAAAGAATCCACATAAAATACAACTACAGTTATTTAGGCATATGAATGTGCTTTTTAGCTTTCTCTGGTCTCACAAGAAAAAAATAATTAGATGAAAATGTCTCCCAGTTTGATTAGTACAAAAATATAGCCTATTTATGTTCTATTATTTGGAAGAACACACAGAAATATGGCTCACCAACAAACACAGATGAGTGTCATTCCTAATAGTCCAAATCTTTCAGTTAAATACAATATGTTCTTATTTACTTTTTGTAAGACTGTGTAGAAATATTATCAGCATGACTACTAGGATAAAATTCTGACATTCAGAACACCAGGGGGAGAAATTAACCCTTAATATATATTCTCAGGCTTGGGTGAGTGGGCACAAAACAAACACAATGGCTCACACTCAAAGCACATAGAGTCCACAGAGAGAAACTTCCCTGGGGCTGTTCTGCCACCCTTTTCTCTCCACTGACTCTAAGAGAAACCTAAACTTAAAGTCTTGGATGAATGCTCATCACCTGATACTGGAAAGAGCATCCCCTTAACCAAGGACAGAGGTGTAAGTGCAGTGGCAGATCCTCTCTCCTGAGCATCCATAAAGGTTGGACAGCTGGCATCAGGACCATCCGGTCCAATTCTCACTCTTCCAAACTTCAGTGCTATGGGATAGTCACCATGCTGTAGCAGGTAGCCTGGATGTGGTCATAAGGATTCACTAAGGACAAAATCTGGACCATTGGGGTGTTGTGTGTATTGCAAGCCAGAAGAGCAGCAGTGCTGACAGTCTTGTAGTCCCTTGTGCCTTCATCCATGGGTTCTTCACAGAGAGGGCTGCAAAGGGGTCTTCAGGATCTTTCCCATGTCCCACCTCGAGCATGTCTTCACTTGATGGAGAAAGTGTTGCATAACCCTTGCTCCAAACATAGCTAGTGGGTTGGGCTGCTTATCAGAGATGGGGGAAGAGGTCCATGAGTCAGTGGGGCAGTGGAAACTGTGATCTGTGAGTTCTTACAGGTCACATTAGCGACAGGAGTAAGCCAGCTGGACACGGGCTGCTTCTCTGTGGGCTGGAAAATAGGGACTGGATTGTGCAATTGCTGTCTGTGAAGATGAGAATTCGGCCGTGACACAGGAAGGCACACAAGAGAGGACTCATCCCAGGAAGGTTATGCAGTCACGCAGGGTTCATGTGTCACTGAATGCTGTTATCATGAGAGACAAAAAAAATCTGCAAATCCAACCCAAAAGCTCCTGCCTTGCCTGGGCAGAGGGAGCTGCTGGGGACTGTGATGGGCTCATCTGCTCAGAAAGCAGCAGCACCAACATTTCATTCCTCCAGCACCCAGCAGGCAAACAGGAGAGAAGGAGCCTTACAGAATATGAGCAGCTTTGCTCCTCTGCCCATCTATGTCCTCTTCTTCTAATCTCTCTGGGTATTTCCATTTTGCTGTTTGCAAGCATCGATTTCTTGATTTCTCTTTCTCCACACTCATATTAACATCCAGCATCTCTGACTTTTAAGTCTCTCTCTATCTTCTTTCCCAAGATTTGACCTCTTCCTGCAAGACAACAGTTTGTTCATAAAACCTTTTCTTCCTAAGCCAGTTCCTTATTTAGGCAGCTGCTTTTCTGTTTCTGGCTGTTTCACATACTAAAAAAAATAAAAAGTTGACTTTGTGTGATGGCAGAAACTTTTACAGTTCTGCTTTTTACTTTCAAGACCAGCAGTGCCTTCTCCATCAAAGGGAGAAACTCCAGAGCCTCCCACTCTCCTGGGATCACCCAGTTTATCCATTAGATCTTTACAACCTTTTCATTTGGGGTGAAAACTGGAATCCTATTCTGAGAAAGGACCTATCTTTGGTTCCTTCCCCCAGAATGATCCCCAGGTGGGTCCTCACCTTTGGGTGCTACATTGTAAAGACCCCTCAGATCAGTGTTATGAATCTATGATTTCCTCATGAGGTTGCAAAAACCCCAACTGAGATGACATGACACTTCAGGCAAGCAGAAAAGAGAACAGAAAACCAGTTAAAAATAAAAAGTCCCTGGAAAACAGCTCAGATTTTTAGACATCCTAAATTTGATTCTTTAATCTCTTTTTTCCAGTCTGAAAAATCCCCTGAGTAAGAACTGTGTCTCAGACATCAACCAGCTCCCCACAACTCTCTCCCTTACTGGAAGTCAGGAGCTGTAGTGAGGCCAGGAATTACATTCAGTCTCCTTCTGAATACCCCTTACCACACTAGGGGCACCACATCCAGTGTTTTGGCAACAAAAGAATAAATCCTGTGAAACAGATACTAAAGATACTCCTCAGCTAACAAAAAAGTGCTATCAGCACGCGTCAACGCCATGAAGAGGAAGGACATAAGGAAGTGGCACTGAGCTCTATAGCATTCTCCGAGGATAATTGGATAGACAGAGCCCAGGCTTGGGGCTGTATCCTTAATTTGAAAAGCCGTGCACGGAGAATTAAGCATTAAGAGGAATGGGAGTCATCACAAAGCAAAACAGAAAGCCTGGTGTGCCGCTATGGAAATGTAAGTTTAAGTACAGTAGCTGCCAGGAGAGAGATAATGAGGTGCACTTCTGGCCTTATCTGCAGACACTACTGTACACCACGCCGTTAAAAGCAATCTCCTGGTGAAGAAGAATGCTTGCCTCATATTAAGCTGGTTTAATGGTGTACTGTAATTATGCTTACAGATGTTTTAAGAATATGTATGTAGGAAACCGCAGGTCTTTAATTATAGGGAAGCCTGTGAACAGTGCACTTTGCTCCACTGCAAACAAGCCCTGAGCTGACTTGGGAGTGACCTTTGGAAGTCTGAGGAAGACACAAGCTGCTTCCCTTCTATGAACTGAAATCAGTTGCAATGGCAATGACCCTCTTTAAAAGCACTTCCTTGCTCCATCACAACAGTAAACTCCTGACAAGAGCTGATCCCTTAGGAATACTGCTGTGGCAGGATGGAGGCACATTTGGCTCTTGCTGGTTCTCACTGCACACCTGAGCACTCATCCCTAGGGCTCAACAGCCGCTCACGGCAGACTGGTCCCACAGGTTAAGGTAACAAAATAGGTCTGAATTTTCCCACCCCACTACAAGTCAAGCCCCGTGACTCTCTGACCCTGCTGACCCTTTATTTTTGCCATCTTGTTGGATGTAGTTAGGTTAGGTGATGAGTCAGTGGATGGGAAACAGACAGTTGTGAGCAGCTATCACCCTCTCCTCCTCTCCTCTCCTCTCCTCTCCTCTCCTCACCTCTCGTCCCCTCCCCTTACACAACTCTGCTCCTCTCT
>JAAGNO010013629.1:0-22441 GCA_033439905.1 Ceryle rudis | reverse complement strand
CCTCTCCTCTCCTCTCCTCTCCTCTCCTCTCCTCTCCTCTCCTCTCCTCTCCTCTCCTCTCCTCTCCTCTCCCTTTTCTACCTGCTGAATGAATCCAGCCTTCAGAGAGAGCAAGCACAAAGAGGGAGCACTGGTAATTACACGGTATGTGGCATTATTATTGTTTACTTGGTTCTACAAGGAAGCCACACTCCCCCTCCCATCTTCGGCTCAGCTTCCTGCACCCTTTCCCAGAGAACAGTTCTTCGGGGCAATGTCCCTGTCTATGCATGAATGTGCAAAAGCATTAAGAGTGGAATTAAAATTCATTAACAAGAGCAACAAAATCAGCATGCATAAAAAGCTGTATAACTAAGAGCAGGAGCTTTGTAAGAGGTGGCATCTCTTTCTCAGAAGTGATGTGCCTCATGTACATCCCGTTACAACTCAGCACCCAAATACTGTGCCCCTTTTTAATGAATTGTTATTTCTATCAGCATGGCAAAGCATGCTTGCCTGATAAAGAAATCGAGAATTTATTCCATTTTCTGTATTGTTTTGCAGCTTGTTTCCTGTGCTTAGACCAGTTACAAACTCAGGTGGTGCCAGGGAATGGCGATGGGAGAGAACCTCTTTACCAGCTTGGACAGTTCTCCATGGCTCCTGTACCCTCCTCATTCACCAGGAGCACAAGAAAGGACAGGATTGAATTTTACTCTACATTTTCTTCTGGTTTTCTAATTGTAAACCAAGGGACTCAGAATGTAATGAGTTCAGTAAGAGGATTAAGTACTTTTTTATTAAAATTAAATGCTTGGAGACAGCAAATAATCATACAAGTGTCAAGAATGTATTGCTCATATTAAAAGCTATTTTTTCACGTGGAAAACACTCTGAAATGATAACTTGCCCCTCTCCCAGGTTATCCATGTGACCCACAGATGTGGCAGACACCCCTTTATTTTGCAGAAAGAGCGTCCCACACCCAGGTACTGGTTTTGGCCTTTCCATTGGCTTCCCTATTAACTGAGCAGCCCTGCAGGGAGAGAATCTTCTAGGCTGTAAAATTGTACAACTCCCCATGTTGTGATGCTGCAAAACAAGAGAGAGGGAAAAAATTTCAGTGGATTTCAGAGCAGTGGGAAAACCGAAGTGAGCAGATTAAAGAAGGTGTTGGCTGGATGGCTGGAAGTGCCGAGATGTGCAGCCAAAGCACCAGCATGGCAGCCAGGGGTTTGTGGGCTTTGTGTTTTTATTTTTTCTGAGGCAATAAAAGCCCTGTTAGAGGACTGGTTATCCAGGGAAAAGGATCCTGCTCACAGGGCAGCAGGTACAGGCAATAAGCGTGACAAGGAAGGATTTCACAGCTACTGAGAAATCTTCTAGTGGTCGCCATATCAGCAACGAGGAGCAAGAGTAGCAGCTCATGGTGATGTGCTCCTGCCTACAACAAACCCATCAAAAAGAGACTGAGGCTGGGGGAAGTTATCACAGCGGTCTCCCCATCTTTTATTGGAAGAAAATAAGCTGATAAACAGGAAGCAGACGCATGTGGAGAGACCACAGTAGATGGAAAGAAAAGGGAGAAAAGGTTAAATGATGGTTAACAAATTTAAATGTGAGTGTTTCCAGACTCTCCTGGAACTGGATGAAAGGCGCTGATCTCCTCCAGGCTATTCTCAGTGTTTTTGGTTCAGGGCTGAGAGCAGCATTATCTAAAATATGCTTTCTTGCAACAGTTTCACCATTTCACCGTTTCCTGACCTTAAAAAAACAGAATAATTTAACTATTTCAATTGGTTGGCCATAGTGATGTCTACTGTTAACTTGGACCTAAGGCCTTGGCCACACTGAAAGTTCTGTCAGCATAACTTTCTCACTATCCTTATACTAGGTGTCCCTAGCAATTATCAATGACAAGGAGATAGGCAGAATCTAGAGTAGTACACTGAACTATTTGGGTTCCACCAAAGTACTGGATAGTACACCATTGTACTATCTCAGAGCGAGGTACACTCATAAATTAATTTAGAAAAGGGCCCTAAAAATAATGCATAGAGGAGCCACAGCTTTCACTAGATGGGGTCGTCTCCAGTGCCAGAATACACTTCTCAGTGTGAAATTTCTATACTTTGTGTCACTTCAGTCAATAACGAGCGTTAACCTTTACTGGCCAATGATGGAGGAGGTGTCAACAGAGGATGGTGAGGGGAAAGGCTAAATAATGAAGCCACTGATGGGACAGAGAAATGTTTAGATTAGATACACAAATCAGATCTCACAGGTTTTTCTTTATTTTTTTTGTATATGCAGTACTTGTCCTAGACTATTGTATAGGGATATGAAATTTTAGTTCAAGGAGTACGTACCCAACACTTCGCTTTAGCCTGGGAAGTGTTATTTAACCTCACAATTTCCCTGAACTACAGCTGACATGAGAAAATTATACATGTGAATCAGGGGCATGATTGCGGGATGGAGACTGGTGTTTGCTCTCTTGCTTCTGCAGGAAAGGATGACTACTGTGTAAAGCCAGTTAAAGCACAATAGCAACGGAATCTTCTGTTTTCTTGGCATTTTGGGAGTTATTCACAGCACTTATGCCTGAGATTGGGTTGCATATGAAAACAAAGAAATAATTGGGCATTTTAACTACCATAACTTGTCTTTTAAATTAAGATTTCCTCTTTTAAATTCAGATTTCATGTGGATTTCCATTATAAGTAGATCTCCTTCTCCCTCTCTTCCTCTTTCTACGTCTGTTGTTGTTCTGACTACCAGAGTTTGTAAATAATGCAAGAGTTTTACATCCAGTGCTACAGTGAACTAGTGCTACAGTGAACTATAACTAGATTCTTTTCCTGTACCTGGACAAAAACAGAGATTCAGAAAAAAAACTCCAAATCATTATATGCCCACAGACTTTTCTACACAGGAAGATACCGTAATGCCAGGTCTGCTTATTAAAATGTCTACTGATTTTTTCAACAGATGATATACTAAAAGCATTGACTATAATAAGGTAACTAAAAATTCCTTGGCAGACAGTGCTCCCCAGCATTTACCTTCCTTGACACCAGCAGACATCTTCAGAAACCTTCTGTGTTCCAGACTTTACGCTCACAAAATCATCTGCACATATCCATGAGAGTAATGAACCACTTGCATGTATCCGCTGTACAAAAGCAGCTTTTATAAAGCTGATAAAAGATGAGCTGAGAGATGAGCTGGAGAATGGTCCAAGTCATGCTCACAGTGCAGACTGAGGAGCAGAATTTCATGGGTTTATATGCTTTATTCTCTTTAGCCTGCTTATGTCTAAGGGAAGGTAGCTCTGCTAGCCAGGAAAAGAGTAGGTTCACCCTACCCTTCAGCACTTCACCCTACGTGTGGCTTTAGGTATTTTAGATTGGAATGTAACTAAGCCCTATCTTGGAATGAAAGCTCTAATCTGGGTCAACACCTCATCAAAATCAAGGAGCTCGCTCTATGGGATTTTTAAAATCAACCCCATCTGCAATTTTATCTCTAAATCTTCAAGCTTGTGGGTTATGAAATTGCAGAATCATAAAATGCCTGCAGGTTTTCAAGCTTCAGCATGTGTTCTTCAAAACCACATAATTCCTGTTTGTTCTCACATCACTTTTCATGAAGGTTAATTGAACTCTCCCTCAAAAAGTTTCCAGAGGCATTGGGAAAAGCCTTGTGCCTAGCAGTTAGAGTTTGGTATCAAATGAGATACGGGAGCTATATTTTCAGTGGAAACTTCAGAGCCAAGACACATCCTACAGATGCCTCCTCTGACTGGATTTTGCCTGGAGTTTCTCTCTCTTTCCCCCTTGAGTGAGGCTGCTACCAACTGAAGAAGCCAAAATGAGGAATACAGCCAGATTATGCAATGGAGCTGTTACATTTCTGTTCATTCTGTATAAAGTTAACCATCTTTAGTTAAACAGATTCCCTTCTCCTTGTCTCCACCATCATTTTTGTAGCTAACCAAGGTATTTTAGCCACGATGGTCTGGGGCTTAAGTGAGGTAATAGTTTTTAGGGGGAGAGAGTTTATCTTTTATTGGATTACTTTAAAAGAACAGATAAGCATCCAGGCACGCAAGTCCAAATGTTCAGAAAGGAATTGCTGAACATTTTCATTTGAGAGCTTGCCCTTTCTCTCCAGCTTTGTCAGTTTGTCTAATAAAAGTATTTCTCCTTGCAAAACTTGCCATGGCCACCCCTGAAATGCTGCACAGAAGTCAGGGAACATCAGTCTGGATTCCCAGTCAGGAGAGGCTCACAGACAGTTTTTCAAGAGGTGGAATACCAGCCACGAACATGAATTATAATTAAATCTCATGGACACGGATAGGAGCAGGTCTGGGTATTTTGGCTGCAGACACTCAAGGCCATTCCTTGGCAGCGTTACAAGAGCAATATTTATACAACGATGGAGCACAACTTTGTCAAAGCATTTGCACGAATTAAAAACTTTGGGTTTTTTTTCTTGCTATTATTTATAATAGCAGTCTGAAAAATAACAATCCAAAGTTGGCTTCCCTACGAAGAAATTTTAATTGGCTTTCATGTCAGGACTGAGTGACACTGTGAGTCCTTTCTCATGGACATGGCTCCTGGGTTTCTCCCTCAGGAAAGGAGCTTGTTAAAAGTTTTATCAGACAAAAAGCAACACTGAATAGTGGTCAACTCTAAGACCTGGCATACTTTAGTGTCTTGCTCTAACTAGTTTAACAGTATCTTTTCCATCTCCATGTTAGCACAGTCCCTCATGCATTTTTTCAGACCCGTGACTGAAGATAGTCCTTGGATACATCTATGGTCATAGAATCATAGAAAATTTTGGGTTGGAAAGGACCTTTCAAGGTCATCACATCCAACCCCCCTGCAGGGAGCAGGGACATCTGCAACTAGAGCAGGGTGCTCAGAGCCCGGGCCAACCTCCCCTGGAATGGTTCGAGGGATGGGGCATCGACCACCCCTCTGGGCAGCCTGGGCCAGGGGCTCACCATCCTCAGTGTAAACAATTTCTTCCTTCTCTCCAGTCTAAATCTCCCACTTTTGGTTTAAACCATCACCCCTTGACCTGCCACAACAGGCTCTTCTAAAGAGATTGTGACTGTCTTTCTGACAGGCTGAGGCTGCTTGATATCACCCTTCTCGGTGGGTACAGCCCCATCTTCAGATCCCTGAAGAACCTAAGTATTTTCATAGGTCTCCCATGGGCAGCATGGACTTGGAGGTGACTGTGAGTTTGACCCACAATTGCAGCATAATTATGTAGAGTTAGTCCAGTTCAGCCATTTCACCACTGCAGGAGCCTGCTACAATATCAATCTGCTTAAGCTTTCCTTTTTGGATATTGAAATAGAAATGTGTTTAAATGCATAGGCTACACCTTTGGTGAACTGTGAGAATGAGGAGGAAAAGGAAGTATGTTTTCTTCTCATTGGGAATTCTGTACTGGTAGCAAGAATCAGGGACTTTAACATGAGGGATTTATGCTGAGTGATCTGTCTTTGCTGAGCTGGAGAACATGCCATTTTTTCACCCATAATATGAAACAAATTTATTTTGGCTTCAGGCTGATCTCTGAATATGTGATAATGTAGAAAGATTGCTTGAATTTAACTTCAGCTTTAAAAGAAAAAGGAAATGTCTGTATTTAAAATCTGTGGTCACATATGGACCCGGGCAAGGTCTGTTGATGTTGAACGCTTTGCTGACAGCTGCTCTATACACGGGAGATACACTCTATGCATCAAAGAACAGAAAAATAACAATGAGCTACTAAGTTAACTGTCCTGATTGCTTTAGAAATGAACACGAGAGAGAGACATTACATAGCTTTCTGAAATGAATGATCCCATAGACCTCTCACTCTGAGAAATAAACTTGTATACCTGCATAGGCTCATAAGGGGTGAAAATAGGATATTGTTTTCAGATGTCTGGATAGCTGGTTAGAGTTGTTTAGAAAATAGCAATTTCATTTTGTAGGCAAAGGCTGGAATTTCTTCAGTTCTTCTCATTTCAAACTGGAATAAAATGTTAACATTTTCTGACACCATCATCAAGAAACAGTATTTTAGTGTTTTAGTTCAAAACCCTCCATCCTAAAGCCAAAGAAACAACTGAGCTAAGATCTTCCTGAAACAAAAAATTGACAATTTGATTAGGGAACTAGAAGATACAGTTAAAACTGACACATCATCTCAAACTCTCTGCTGCTGCACAACTGGACATGTCCAGATCCTGCTCCATGTCCGTGTTAGCAAGGGCTGCCACAGTGGGCATGGTGACCCTAACATCATTTTCTGGGGATTTTTCAAGAACGCTGTTGAATGTGCAGGTAGCTAAAGCCCTTGTGTCATGACACCCTGTGTAAGAGCAAGCTGTTGGATACAGCAGGCAGATGTTTCTCATTTCTGCCACAGTAGCACTAGGAAAGAAAATGATACATGGTGAGCTTCCTCCTGACCTGTTTTGGGGGTGGAGAGCATATCTTTGGGGAGATACAGTGTCTACCTTTCTGATCCCAGCTTCACTCTCCCTATTCAAAAGGCAACTTGGTCTGGCTTTGATCGCGGCACTTAAATTCTACCTCACTCTTGCAATGAAGCAGTGGTGGAAATGGAGAGAAATATTACAGCATAAAGTCTGGTACAGGCAAGGGTGGAGAAGGTCCCAGAAAGTCAATTTTGCTCCAGAGCTCTTTAAAGTGAATAGCTGCATACATTTATTCTTGCTGACAAGAGTTAGAAATGTATAAGGCTGTCAAAAACAAACTCAGATGCAATGTTGTGTCTGTCACCATGTTGGTGGAGTTTAGATAGGCTTGAGAAAAAGAATTTGTTTCCTTGGTAGCAGAAAATTGCTTATTTTACAAGATGCCATGGAGAGTGTTATCTACTTGGGATTTATAGGGTAGAGGCTTTAATAATGCATTTCAGCAGGAAAGGAATATTTGTTTTATGACATACTTCCCAGGATGGTGGTTGGCTTTTAAATGCACTGTGTCTTGAAAATTAATAATGCACCTATCAGAGAGCTGTGATACCACTTGCCCCAAGGGCAGGTAGGAATTGCAAGGGAGGTGCAGCTCAAACTGTTCCCAAGACATGGAGCAGCTGGGCTGTAAAGCCACCCCAGCTGCCAGACGTCCTGGTGGGACAGTGTCAGGAACAGAACATCAATGCATTAAATGCAGCTCATTATTTTGGACAGCACCTCTTTGTGTGGAAATGCCAATAGCGACAGCGATGGTGTGAAAGCCATCAAAAGCTATTCCTATAGGATAGTACTGGGATCTGGTCCTATGAAACACTGCTTGCTGACATCCAATAGCAACGGTGAGATAGTGTGGGTCTTTGAACTAAATTCAACTGGGATAAAACTGGTGCTGCTGCTTTTATATTAAACTCAGAGGCTCAGAAAACATAATGTAACACACAATTATTTGGCCAGCAGCAGCTCTGCCAGCTGACTGGCACTGACACAGCAGGCTGAGCAGAGAGGAAGGCACGGTGTGTGACAAACAGCTAACAGGAGGATAATATCAAGTAGGTGCAGAGAGTTATTTGTTGTTTAATGAAGAGCCTCTCGAGGTTGAAAATTTACAGTCCTTTCACAGTTCAATTTTATCGGAGTATTGCATAAAAATAACCATTGAGCAGAGCACAGTGATGCTGCGATGCGCAGAGGAAGTAGCACAGACCTTGCAGAACTACGACACAAAATTATATTGACAAGGGAAGGCAGACGGAGAGCACAAGCCAGCAAAGGTCAGATAGGGCATAGTATGGGGGTGGTAATTAGGCCACTAATTAGATTCTTAAGGGTAGGTTGGGAAAGGAAGAATGCTTTACAGTAGCAAAAGGAAGAAAAAATTCCCAGCACACTCTCAGACAGGCATTGCTGTTTCCCTTCAGACCAATCTGCCTCATGATTGCTCCAACGAGCCAAGTCTAGTTGAAATGAGAAGAGGTCTGAGCAGCTGGCAGTGAGATATGAGGACTTTGTGCCAGAACTAGGCACATTTCCTTCACTGTAGAAAAGCTGAAGTTAGAAGAAGAACCTGCTGTGAGTACTTCTCCACCTTTCCTGGGGGAAAGCCCTTGGTCAAACAAGAGGGACCAAAGCTGGATTTTGGTGGTGTTGAAGCTGAGGTGTTCACAACAAGAATCATCTCTTGCAAGCCAGAATGCACTGCCACCTCTCCACATCATGTAGGTAACGGGAGTAAAACAAATTAAAAAAGCTGAAAATGTTCCCTGGAGAAAACCAGGTCCCCAGTGAGTTCAGGAAGCTGAATTTACATCACACAAACACTGCAACTTGATTTTCTGAAGTGGTTGGAGTCCCTGAAGAATCACACTCCACAGTGACCTGTGCTTGGCTTCATCCTGACCCCCCTCCTTCCAGTCAAATTCAAAACCCACACTTATTTCATCTTATTTTTCATTTCCTGGGCTGTGAGATCAATAGGCTAGTCACACACAAATATAATCCAAATCCTCTTTCCATACTGTTTTAGTTGTTATCACAAAAAGGACTCAGACTGAAAAGAACTTTTACAAAAGACAGTTGACTCTGCTGGGAAGGATCAAAGCTAAATCTCTATTACGGAGACAAGAGAGAATTCAAATAGGAAGGAGAAAGTGAAGGCATCTGGGACGTAAAATAAATGTGTCACTGTAGCTGTCATTCTTTCACCTCTATGTTTTATCACATTCATGTTCGTATTATGTGAAGTAACATCTCTGATATAAATTAAACATAGTACCTGGAATAGGAAGAAGCTGCTCAGAACCCTAAAAGCAAAGTTAGCACACTCTACAAAATATTTAGTGGAGCAATGTTTTTGAGGTACATGTGAGAATGTTGTTGACAGCACTGCTGTAACTGGTGGAAGTTGTAATTTAAAAGGGCAGAGCTCCCCTTGGGCTGATCCTGTCCCTTCACCAGCTTTGTGTTTCATGTCAAGTGCCGCCTGAGGAGTTTTTGCTGTCCCTTCTCCCAGATCTATATCCTAACTGGACTGTGTGTGCCAGGATACACAACCCTCCATTCATCTTCCAGATCAGAAGTGTTAGTAAGCATAGGGCAGCTTCTGGGCAGGAGGGTGTGAAATGCAGCATTTGATGTCCATCTCCAGTGGGGATCATCATATCTTTGAGCACAGAAGATCCCAAAAACCCACACTTTATACGATTTTGCAAGCCCAGACAACAAAATGGCCTTTGTTATCTGAAAGAGATCAAACAGAGGGTCTCTTTGCTAAAAAGAGAAAGTAAAATTTACAGACAACATGAGAAAGACACAGACCTGTTGGAGTGGGTACAGAGTAGGACATGGAGATGATTAAGGAGCTGGAAAGCCTCCCCTATAAGGACAGGCTGAAAGAGTTTGGACTCTTCAGCCTGGAAAACAGAGGCTCCAGGGAGACCTTAATGAGCCCCCCCCCCCCCTTAAAGGGGGGCTACAGGAAAGATGGCTCTCCATCAGGGATTGTAGAGATAGGACAAGGGGTAATGGTTTCAAACTGAAATAGGATAGATTTAGATTGGATATTAGGAAAAAATTATTCACTGTGTGGGTGGTGAGACACTGGCACAGGTTGCCCAGAGAAGATGTGGATGCCCCAACCCTGGAAGTGTTCAAGGCCAAGTTGAACAGGGCTTTGAGCAGCCTGGTCCAGTGGGAGGTGTCCCTGCCCATGGCAGGGGGGTTGGAACAAGATGATCATCCAGTTCCCTTCCAACCCAAATCATTTTATTTTATCATTTTATGTTTTCAGCAGTTTCTGCAGGACCAGTGGCTATGCAGGGGGGGTGCTTGGAGGTGGAGGGGGTGGGGAACAAAGCTGGGGGCAGCAGAAAACCCTGAGAAAACATGGGAATGGCTCTGGCTAATAACACACTGATGGAGAAGAGCATGTTGGGACATTAGATTTCCACCTGTGATGTCAACATTACAAAAATTACTGAAAACAGAGTTATGGGTTTGTGGGATGAGCAGGTATTCAAGTGAACACTTGAATATCTATCCACAAATAAAATCAGTGAAGTGTGCTGGGCCAACTAGTTGGGAGGAAAACTGAACCTAATTAACATTATACTCTACTGTAATGGTATTTTATCTCTGTACACCTTAAAAGTAAACCTTGGAGTCCAGGTTCATACTACCTTGGCTGTACAGCCCACATAAATCACAGAAAATCTTCCCCCAGAGTTGATCAACATCCAAAGCTGGTGGGGAGCAATCTTTTTATAGATGGCCACTGGAAAGAGCACAATGCCTTCAATTCCACTGAAAAGGGATCCCTACAGAAAAACTACACTCCATAAAAGAAAGAGTGTTGGTGGTGGAACTTCTCTGGTTGTATCTTCACAGAATCACACAATCACAGCATGGTGGGGATTGGAAGGGACCTCTGGAGATCATCTTATCCAACCCCCCTGCTCCAGCAGGGTCACACAGAGCAGGAGGCCTAGGATCCCATTGTCTAGGCAGGTTTGGAATCTGTCCAGAGAAGGAGACTCCAAAACTTCTCTGGGGAGTCTGTTCCAGTGCTATGTCACCCTCAAAGGAAAGAAGTTTCTCCTTATGTTTAGGTGGAACTTCCTGTCTTCCTGTTTGTGTCTGTTGTCGCTTGCCTTCTGAGAATTCATTTACTGTGCTCAGAGATTGCATCCAATTCAAGTAAAACCATGTATGTCACTAACACTTGTCCTCACGTTTATTTGGGAGCTAGCACTGGGACAAAAAAGGGGAGACTGAGTAGCAGAGAGGACTTCTGGAGCAGCTACCAACAAAGCTGCAGGCCGCAGCTACAGTTCACGGTGGCAGCGAGTATGAGGTTGTTGGCCCAGAAAGTTTATCAGAGGTCACCTTTTCAGCTCTCCAGCAGCAGAAAGTACCAGGAGCCATTGCTCAGCTGGTGACCAGTTTAAAAGAAAAAAAGTCTTTTTTTTTTTTTTTTTTTTTTTCCAGGCAGCAACACTTGCCAGGCTCAGCTGCAGCCCGGCGGTGAGACTTCTTGTTGCTTAAGGAAGTCTCCAGCCGAGCTACAGGGAACAGAGCGTACGGGCGGAAAGGACAGCTCTTTGTTTTCCCGAGTGCTGGGACTGCTCTACCTTTGCCTATCTGCTGGCTCTACAGCCTGAGTAAATAGCTGACCATAAAGCCAACTACTATTTCTCCTAAAAAAAACCCAACCCCGCAATAAAAACAGGAATAAAACCTTGATTACGGTATTGGACCTGGAGGGACGTGCCAGTAGCAGGAGGAAGAGGAGCACCTGGTTTGGCCAGGGCTGAGTGGGACTTAGAGGAGAGGAGCAGAGTGGGCAGCATCCCGCAGCAGCCCCCTGGGAGGAAGCGCTCGTTGGGACAACAGGAAAGGCTCAAAAAACATGAAGCTTTCAGGATTAAAGCAAATATTGCAGCTTGGGATGGAGATGCTGATGTTTTAATCAGTGGTGCCATGTCAGTTAGGGATCATTTTTATTTCCTAGAAGGATGTGGGAGATGGAAAGAAATGGGGAATTTTATCTCGCAACAGACTTCCCACCTTCAATAGATGTGCAGGGAGTGCAAAGGGAGTTCAGAACACCCCAGTGATTGCCAAGTGCCTTCCCAAGTTCACCATTCAATACTTTTATGTTATTTGCAGGCAGTAATTGACAGCAGCAGTTTAATTAAACAAAAACAGCAAGACAGTTTCTTGCTAAAAGGGCAGACAATAATAATTTTCTAGAAATGGATCCCTCCAGCTGTCCCTGAGGATAAACACTCAGAGCACTTGCAAATTCCGATAAGAGATTTCAAGCCTGCATTGTTATCTTGCAATTTTTTTTAATTTTTTTTTTTTTTTTAATACTGTGAAGTTGTTGGGGGGGAATAAAAAGAGTCAGAAATCTTTATTATTTTTCCTCAGGGATTCATTGCATTCTACTTTGCAATGCTTCATCATATTACAAATTTTCACCGTACATGCTTTTAATAAATACTTATTGTCATAAAGATAATAACACTCTTATCACGTTAATGACTTTGCTGTAGCATAAATGAAAATGAATATTAATAAAGTTAACAGTAACCTTGATACAGTAGAACACTGGTAACTGCGAAATTTCCACAGTGTTTTATAGTACAAGAAAGCTTTCTTTTCTGATGTTTTTTTTTTTCCTTCTTCCTTTGCCAGCATTGGAAGTGAAAGGATGAGATAGAAATTTAGATATCTGTGAAAAAGCCTCAATGATTATTTCCTATTATAGATCACTGCAGACTGTTTTATTAAAAATATCTTCTCAGCAGCAATTCCTCCCTGAGGTATTTCTGCTGCCTACCCACACTGCAATGAATGAATGAAGACACCATATGGGCACTTGTCTTCCAGCACGTATATAGGTCTTTTGGGGTTCTGCATGGATCCTAGCATATGGATCAGGCTGATATTTCTTTTTTTGATCCAGAAGGAAAGAAAAAAAAAAAAGCAACGGTGCTACAGCAACCTTTCCAGGCAGTTCTGCATTTTCTCTTCTGAACAGCTTTCCTTTTCCACCATTTCTCCCTATGGTTTGTACACCAGCTGAGCTTGTAGCAGCCTTAGCTGCAGCCAGGACATGCCAGACCAGCTTCACCGCTGATTTGACAGGGTTGGCTGTGCTAGCACATGATGTCGTTCCCATATGGTAAAATGAAGCAAAGTCAGAGGTCACATCCTAGAACAGTCCCACACCCAGGGAGCCAGGAGCTTCCAGGAAGGTGTAGACGTCCTGTCTGGGGGTGATCTGCACAGCCAGTTCAGGAGGCTCAAGACACATCAGATCTCCTGCGCGTCTCCGGCCCATCTGTGCAAGGCGAGAGCAGTTGGCCTGGCACAGCTCAGAAGCACTGAACTGGCTGTGAATGATCTCTGTGTTTGATCTCCATTACTGTGAGAGACATCAAACACTTCCAGACGTCCTGCTGCTCAGTATGAGCTACTGGATGAGTAGACAAAATCCTGAAATTGCAGCCCACCAGCAAGGAAAGTTTGTAGAAGCAAATGCATCATAGAACTTACTTAATCAATAAATCAACCAGACTCAAAGTTTGCTCCCTCTTATATTTCATCACTTTTCATTTTTTAAAAACAGAGTAATGTCCAAGTAAATCATCCAGTACAGAGAATTTTGCATCCCTATATATTTCCCAAGCATTTTTCCTGATTCTTATATAGGCTGAATTTGAGCTCAGGAGCACATGAAACTGAGCACCATGGTTTTTGCATGAACACAGAGCTCTCAAACGTGTGGTACGTTGTTAGTCTACCATGAGAGTTATGCCAATCTGCTGAAGTTGTAGTCAGAGGGAATAAGGTTATTGCAAGACTTTGAATGCCAACCACAGAGATTTTAAATTGAAAACCCAAGGGTTTACATAAGGTTAAGCCTTGAGATTTTTAAGTCTACAAAACGCGGTAATTTTAAAGTTATTGTCTTTAGCACACTGAGCCCTGTCAGGTTGCTCTTTTGCTTTTACAGTTTGTGGACATTTTTACATGCTAAGGCATAATTTTAACAGAATAAACCACAGATGGCAACTGCAGAGCAGGCAAGTGTTGGTTCTGAGAGTGAATTTAACTGGAAGGTTTAGCAGATGGCAGATCTCAAGCCTGACATTGCATTAATGGAACTTTCTTGAGCACATTCCCCGAAACCTAATAAAGTCTTGACAAAAAAGTATGTATGTGTGGATATGTAACTCATCTCATCTCAGATGTTTGGGTTTGCCTTTCCAGTCTGGGGAAGGTAGCTGGGTTTTACAACAGGATGGAAAGTCTCAGCAAACACCTGGAGACAAAAGTTACGAGACATTCGTCATGAACAAGAATTTATTGTACATGACAGCCGGGAATAATGTATTTTTCTATTGCTAACTGGTGGATGTAAAGTTGGTAATAGATGTAAATATGAAAATGTGGCTTTATTACTGTGGGAAACTGTGTTAACTCAGGCAATGAACCTTGGAACACTTAAGGAACTGTGAAAGAGCTTGACCTCGCTATCAACATGGCCTTTATTCCAGCACCATTGTGACAGTGTTACTAGCACTGGGTATAAATGAAATGTAGATGCATTTTACAGGAATATGTAGGTGCACATTCACCTCTCTACACTGGCTTTGCTAGTCTTTCTCTCTGCACCACTCTCATTGACAACAGTCCTTAAATTGCAGATAAGACCTCTCAGTAGTGTTCATGGCACTGTCATGTTTTCATTTTGTCTCGCTGTTATGATTTCAAGCAGTCAGAAGCTGGCAGCCGCCGTCTTAAGCATAAAATTAAATTGAATGAAGTAGTAATGGCCAAAGGGTATCGTGGCAACCAGAGGTGTGAAGGAAGGTGGCCAGATTTCCAAACAGAGTGATCAAATATGGCAATATAACCTTGGTGAGTTAATAGCAGCATCAATTGCCCACAAGTAACACGGTAATTTTACCATCCAGAAATACTCCAGGGATATAAACATTTCTCATCATTGCCAGGAAAGCCAAATCATTAACAAACAGAATGATGATGAAATACAGAGAGTCTTGGTTCTTGAGCAAAGCACATTAGTTTCTGGGACATAAGGCTCATTTGTAATAGGGATCTAATTCATATAATCAACGCAAAGATGCAAACACTGAAGAGGAGATTTTCTGAAATAAAGATCGACTTCTGTCCCAGTCCTTCTATGTGAACCACAGTCACAAATTTTATTTTTGTGCCCAGCAGTGGATATTTAGATGCCTAAATATCCATTTGTGTATACCAATGGGCAGTTTGCCTGTGCAACTAGAAGAAAAGCAGTAGAGAGATGGGTTTTCCAAATCTGAACTCCCCAGTGGTGCTTCTTGGCTCTCACTTTGAGGAGAACTGGCTCGGTGTGCTTTTCTGTCTTCAGTATTTCTGGGTAGAATTCACAAGCCATTGAAGTGCTCCATGGCACCAGTCCGAGCTCTTTGAATAGGGATGAGACTATCTTTCTGTCTCATCTGCTGCATAGTAAGGCTTGACATTAATATTTCACTTTTCACCAGAAGTTCTCAAAGCTTTTTTCAAGCCTAATTAAGGTTCACATCACACTTAAGAATGACAGGAAAAATGAGAACAAGAGAAACGAAGGGACTTGTTCAATATCACACAGTTGCAGTCCTGAGACTGAAACGCAAAGCTCTTGAGTCTCAGTAGTTTGCTCTAACCACTAATGAATAATAACGACTGACCATATTGATAATTAATAGTGCTTTCACTGAGCTTAACACATGTGAAGTGCTGTTGAAATAGTAATTCCTTCACCTTCTGTGATCACTGGGGGTATGTGTGGTCTTCATCCTGCAACCCACCTCACTCTGTATATGTGGAAAACCACTGAATTAATCAGATATTGCTCCACAGTGGAAAGCTGAGCATGGAAATGGTTGCAGGATGAGGTATGAAAAGGGATGCTCACAGTGCCTGTCTGTCAGTATGTAACTGAAGTGTCTGATATAGGGATGCTTGAGCTGAGAACTTGGTCTCCCTTACTGCCAGCAGAGAGAAGCAGGGTGTATTAGAAACCCATTCAAAGGATCTGAATTAGAAACTATTTCTCCCTCCTGAGCCTCTAGAGAGCCTAACATTAGAGGTCTCAAGCTAGACATGTGAATACTCTCCCTTAAGTGCTTATTATTATTCCCATTTTGCAGGTGGATGAACTGGAAAGGACAAGACTGTGCTAAATTAAGTGAGCTGCCTGCACTAGTTAGGATCCCTCTTTGCTTCCCCATAAAACCCCTGGAAATGTGAATGAGAAAAAAAAAAAAAAGAAGAAGGCGAAGCTGAATAAATCTCCAAGGAATATGTTTAGGTTGTAAAAATACAGAGACAGTATCGAAATATCTCAGAGTGTTCTTGGAATATATATAGTGAGTCATGAGCACTGTATATTAAATGGTCAACACTTATTCAACAAAAGTAATTTCTCATGCGAGACCACAGGAGTCACAGGAATTGGCTTTGCACCAAACTGCCTGATTCAGCAAGATATTACCAGTGTGCAGAAGCTCTGCTGTTATGTTTCAGCTTTTAGGCACTGGGAGAGAGGAAGTAATGAGGAGCATGAGGAGAAACTAAGAGAATCCTTGCAGATTGAAGTATGGCAGTGTTTTAACTATGTGAGTAGAAACCTATCAGAAAAAAAAAAAATGCATTCAGAATAGATAATATATGTATGAAATTCATCCCTCCCATGCTATTTCTTCAGCTTCTATGATGGAGACTGAGTTTTATGTGTTTTCTTCCATCTCTGGTATTCCTAAAGTCAAAATTCTGCTACAACTATGGCAGCCATTAAAAATTATAAGAATGTGTTTATCAGTTCTATCATTGCAGGTGGACTGGAAGAATGACTGCAAATTGAAATGACTCGATAAGAAAGCCTGAGTTAGGAAAAAAAAAAAAAAGCAGAAAGAAAAAGGAATATTCTTTTTTTTTTTCTGAAATTAGCAGGAAGAATAACACTTGGAGAAAAGATTTATCATTTTGTCAGCAAGGAGGTATGTGATTTATCTTTGTAATAATGATTTTCATAACTCTGAAGGTAAAGGCAGTTGATCTATCTTGATATTTTTCATATAATACCTAGCAAGTTAAATGACTTTATTTGTATCTCTCTGAAGGCTAATCTAGTATAAGCATGCTTGGAAATTAATCTCTTTGCAGTTGTACAGAGTCCAAGCCCATCCTCTGGTGCTGAAGAAAGGGGCATAGCATGGGCCATCTCTGCACAAGTAAATCCTCTTCTGTGAAAAGCAAGCTGACTACATGCAGTGACCTCGTTGGTGATGTCATACCTATGGGAACAGTCACTGATGAGGCTGTTCTCCAAACTGGGTACTGTCTGGGCTGAAATGGAGTGTGCAAAATCATGGCAAAGTAGGACCTCATAGCTGGGCTCCAGATTTTGTCCCTCCCTGCCCTAATACTGGGCAGGTAGCAGTTTCTTGTCAGATGTGAGGAACACTTGTGTCCCCCTTGAATTCCCTCTTTTACAGGGTTCACTCTTCATACATGAATTTCTGCTGCAGCAAACTGTAAATCCACATGGTGAGCACTCATCCCACAAACTAAAATTAACAAATCAGCCTTGCTACTTGAAATATTTATACATTATAGTTAAAAGAAACAGTTGTGGGTTGTTTGTTTTTTGTCTGTTGGTTTTTTTTTTTTTTCTTTTGTCCAGCATATTGAGGTGTTTATCCAGAATGAAAATAATTCTTAAGGGAAGATTCATATGTGCATGTGCATCCATGCACATGTACTGTATGTATATTTTCTTCATGCCATAATCAGGCTTTTCAACCCTGAAGTCCCTGCCGAAGGCTGGGGTCTGCAAGGAACTTCAGGTTTAGGGATGAATGAGAAGCAACAGATGGGAAAGAGGAAAGACTAGATGCAGGGAAAAGAGCTTATAAAACACAATCTGTTTTTTCTCTTGTGGCAGACAGAATGGTAAAAATTGGTTAAGAATACAAGGCACACATATAATCCAAGCACTCATTAGACCACATCCCTGATCAGATTTTAAACACTTCATTTTGAATTCTGGAGCTAGAGAAGGAGTAATAAATTACATGGAAGTGAAAACTCTGGGCATTGGAGTGCACATGAAATGGCCCGGTGACCTACCAGTGGCTCAGAGATGAAATATATTAACATACATAATAGATCTGGAGAGTGTCAGTTTAAGTATATGACACAGAGGGGAAAAGATTATTCTGTAACAGAAACTAAATGCCTCCAAAAGCAACACTCTTACCTTCTTTTTCACAAGAGCAATAGGAAACACCAGGGTTATTCAAATGGGAAAGGAGAAGCCAGGAGCAGAGCTCCCGTTGGCTTCAGTGGTGGGGATGTGTGCCTTTAATCAGGAACCACATGCAAGGGTGACAGAGAAGCCACCTGATCACTTTAGCAGAGATCTGAGAGGGCTTAGAGCATCTTTCCCCATTACCTGGTTATTTTAGCAGAGATCTGAGAGGTCTTAGAGCATCTTTCCCCATTACATGATCACTTTAGCAGAGATCTGAGAGGTTTTAGAGCATCTTTCCCCATTTAGTCTGTGTCTTAGCTATCTCAAGCTCTTCTTTAGCCAAAGCTTGTGATGTGTTATGAATTTCTAATGACTTGTGGGTTGGTTTTTTTTGTTAAAGCAAAGAATTTCAGTAAGAGCCTAAAACAACCTAATGTCAAGCTCCTTGGCTGCTGGCTCGCCTCATTTTACTGTTGCTGTGACGAGCCCTTGGTTGGTGTCACACATCTAAGTTGTAGAAGGAACAGTGTAAAGCCCTCAGGCCATCAGCACACGTGAGCTGTTTCTGGTGCCAATCTGAACCCATCTCCATTTGTCTTCTAAATCGTAACTCCTCATTCATATTCCTTTAGAGAAACACAAAGCTGTGCATGCAGTGGGTTCAAAAGCTCTGCCTGCCCTAGAAGTCACACACATGTATTTCCAAAAGCAGCAAGCTTCAAAAAGCTTCAAGCTTCTCGTTGTGTGCAGTGCCACAAAAGCATTATGGTAATTCTGAGTGCTGAACCATTTAAAAACTCTTTTAATTGATTCCTAGCTACTTTATGATTCCAGCATATTGTTAAATCAGTGGTAGATAAAAGTAGCAGGAGGTAACATCTTTTGTATTGCTGCAGGGAGATCACACCTAAAATAAAGCATTAAATTCTTGGTACTTCATTGTGAGAGAGTTGCAGATAAATTGGGAGAAATTCATAGAAGGACAATAAAAGTGATTAAAGGTCTGAAGAGACTGAGTTATGACAGAAGATTAAAGGAACTTAATATGTATCACTTAGCTAAATGATGACTAAGAGGGAAATGATACCCTTCAACAAGTACTTGAAGGGCATAAATATCAGAAATAAAAAAGAATTCTTTAGGGTGCTGAAGGACACACAACTGGGATCAAAGGATGGTGTTAGGCAAAAGGAAACTGGTTCTCGACATGTAGGATTAAAATCTAACAGACCATTTGTGGGGAACCAAATTCTGACACATTTATCTAATCATGAGTCAGTATTGAATTTTGCCTATTCTAAGGACAAAAAAAAAGGCATTGTCTCCCATTAAAGACTGAGCGAGACCTCCCAGACGCACTCCAGGCGTGTGCATGCCAAGAAGAAAAAGTCCCAGTTCAGATTGGGAAGACAGCAAAAAAAGTGTTCTGAGTATTTGAAGGTTGATATACCCTTTACCAAGATCCAAAGGATGTATAAGATATAAAATTAGTGATCTGTATTTTCGGAATGTGTTTGTTGCCAGGATACCATGGGGAAAATAAAAGTAATCATGTGTTTCTTTAAAACACACACATTCCATTAATTTCAGGAGGAATTATACCAATAATCTAATGGGAGAACAGACAACTAAGAAGAGTAAATCTTTCTGCAATTTTCTCATAGCACCGACTCACAGCTGAAAGCCCAGCCTTAGAGTTGGAAGAACCAAAACAGTCTCCACGCGTGTCAGGGTGCTGCGGTGGCACATCCTAAACCCAGTTTATGTCAGAAAGCAGCCAGATTCATTCATTAGGATTGAATGTCTGTGTGAAATTGGGCTTTGCTGTGCCTTTGCTCAGCAGAGCAGCTCAGTAGCATTGCTGAGTCCCAAAACTGTTAAGTACAACATATATATCATCACCTTGTGGTTTTTCAGACTTACTGCATGGAAACTCCCCAGCCGAATTTAGAGGTCCCCACCCAGAAAATTATTTGTTTCCAGCTCCAGCTCCCCCTTTGCTCTTCTGGGCAAAGTGGGAATCCTGAATGTGCTTGCTCAGGCAGCTCTCTTAGGGTACTCAGCTAGTTTGTCTGCTCCTCACGGGCAAAAGGGGCACAGAGACGTGTTGGGGAAGCTTTTTCTTTTCCCGTAATAACCCACATTCATTTCTGGTGAAAGTACAATTTGACATAAGGGTATCAATTTATGCTGGTACCCTGCAGCAACATCCCTTGAGAATTTGAAAGCAGCGTCTGGTGATGGGAGGTCATGGGAAAAGGGCTCCCCAAAAGCAGCAGGAGTGGGAACCAAAAGAGTCCCGGGTGCTTAGGGGCAATGAACTTCTTCCTCTGGTTTTTGAGTTTAGAAGAGAGGAAGCACAAAGCAGAAACATCTGCATTTCTAACCCCTCTTTGTGAGAATAACCCAAAGATGCTGCTGCTGTAACAGGCGTGCAGAGGAGGAGCAGTCCATTTCCCCGGATTAGCATCCCATTACAGCGATGCTCTGAGGACACAATCTGATTTGTTGATGCCAGAGTTAAATCGGGCTATAAATGCACCATTTTGTTGCTGTCAAACCCAGCCACCAGACCCCTTTGCAAGACTTTTACCCCAAACCATGATGAGGAGCAATGGAAGGACTCCCCTGAGTAAAAAAAAAATCACCTTTAAAATTCACACAGCTCAGAGCTAAGAAATATGTACAGACTTGTTTTAAAAGTGAGATGACCCTTTATATGTCACAGAGTAAGCACGGTGATGAGCAGAAATTATGTTTAAAGAGGTGGAGGTCGGAAGCTTTTGTTTTATGAAAACCAGTCTAGTCAGAGAAAGTTTTACTGTAAGTTTGATGCTGAAATCAATTGGTTTCCTCCCTCTTTGAACATCTTGAATCATGAGAGTTAAAGTCCAACCTCAGTTTTTAGCTTTTTTTGACTATTTATTCTGACTGTTCTTATGACTGTTGTTGCTCATGGTAACACAATTAGTTCCTAGACAGTGATTTATTATACTATAAAATCTTGAATTTCCCTCCCCATTTCACCAGGAAATGCTGCAGATAGTTTGTAAGTGTCTGTGAGACAGGTAGACACAACCTTTGAGGAATGCCTGGAAGTTTGAGCTATCACGCGTAGACAACACCATCAGGATGATGGTTGGTGAGGAATAGCATGAACAGAGACTTTCCCAGGGAATTAAGGTCTTGTTTCCATGACAGCTTCCTTCAATTTAAAAAACAAAACCAAACCAAACCAACAAACCAAACCAAAACAAAAAACACAAAACAAAACAAAACATTAAAAGGAAGGGAGTATAATTATGCAGAAATCTGGCTAAGCATAATTGCTATTCAGAGCATCCCAGGAGGCCTAAAAAGGCCTTGGAGGGCAGCATATTTAACCTACACCAGAAACACTGAATGTGTGTGAATATTTTCTATATCACAGGTTTCACCTAGTCAGGTGTTTTATTCTGTGAGTTGTTTGGGGTTTTTTTAGCTAAGAATTAGATGAGAATCAGATGTGACCTGAACAGAGATAGATCCACTGTGCTGTAGGAAACTTGTGCGTGTGTGATTTTTAAGTCAGCCTTTTAGTTATTTATATATGGTCTTACAGGTGTATAATCACCCATTTGAAATCCTTAAACTGTTTGGCTCCCAATCATAGCTGTGTAATTTGGAAGCTTCTGTTTTGCATTTTGCTATTAAGTTCCATATTAAGATTCCCACAAATTTGTGTAAGTTTTAGATGCTTCTGGAAGATATAACCAATGGTGGACTTGATCACGAAAGAAAATACTTAAACACAGTGCTCACTGCTTTTTCATATTTAGTTCATGCTTTGTCACCTCAACGTCTTAAATAATGTGGCTGAATTTTGGGTCCATCACTCCAAGAAGGACACTGAGGGGCTGGAGCGTGTCCAGAGAAGGGCAACGGAGCTGGGGAAGGCTCCAGAGCACAAGTGTGGTGAGGAGCAGCTGAGGGACCTGGGGTTGTTCAGCCTGGAGAAAAGGAGGCTCAGGGGAGACCTCACTCTTGACATCTCCCTGACAGGAGGTTGTGGTGAGGTAGGGGGTTTAGTCTGTTCTCCCAGGGAACAAGCAATAGGACAAGAGGAAATGGCCTCAAGTTGCACCAGGGGAGGTTTAGGTTGTTCATTAGGAAAAATGTCTTCCCCCTCAAGGGTTGTCCAGACCTGGCCCAGGCTGCCCAGGGCAATGGTGGAGTCCCTATCCCTGAAGGGGTTTCAAAGCCAGGGGGACAAGGCTTAGTAGTGCCCTGGCAGTGCTGGGTTAACAGTTGGACTCGGTGATCTTGAAGGTCTCTTCCAATCAAAATAATGCCATGATTCCATGATTTTATGATTCTGTGAGGGTCTGACTTACTCAAGTGATGGAGGCCTGACAGCATATGAGCAATGGGTCTCCTCAGGTGGACCCCTGGCTGTCCCCAGGACAATTTGGGATGCTGATTCCACCTACACGCCGTTTGCTTGGGACAGCTCGAATGTGCTTGTAGGATCGCTCAGGAGAGACCCATGGTCCTCCCAAAACGTTCAGAGCAAGCCGGCAGCCGGTGCTGTCGGTTCCGGCGAGCCGCGGGGGCGATGCCCACCGGGACCTCCTGCAGCCCGGGGAGGG
>JAAGNO010013628.1:49991-74806 GCA_033439905.1 Ceryle rudis | reverse complement strand
TTCCTTCCTTCCTTCCTTCCTTCCTTCCTTCCTTCCTTCCTTCCTTCCTTCCTTCCTTCCTTCCTTCCTTCCTTTAGAGATACCTATAATGCAGATGTGAGCTATACAGAGAAGCATAGAAGCTCCCTACACAGATGCTTATAAGCTTGTCCTGGTTTGAGTTAGAACATAATAAATCTGTTCAGTGCTTTTACTTTTCAGCTAATCACAACATGGCTTGCATGAAAAGAAGCATGGCCAGCAGACCAAGGGAGGTGGTTCTGCCGCTCTACTCTGCTCCAGTTGGACCTCACTTGGAGTACTGTGTCCAGTTCTGGAGCCCTCAACACAAGAAGGACATGGATCTGATGGAGCAGGTCCAGAGGATGGTCATGAAAATGATCAGAGGGATGAAGCACCTCTCCTACGAGGACAGGTTGAGGGAGTGAGGGTTGTTCAGCCTGGAGAAGAGAAGGCTCCTGGGAGATGTTATTGCAGCCTTCCAGTATCTGAGGGTGACCTACAAGAAAGCTGGTGATGACTGTTTACAAGTACATATAGCAACAGGACAAGGGACAATGATTTTAAACTAGAGAATGGCAGATTTAGATTGGACATTAGGAAGAAGTTTTTTATTATGAGGGTGGTGGAACACTGGATCAGGTTACCCAGGGAGGTGGTGGAGGCCCCATCCCTGGAGACATTTAAGGTCAGGCTTGATGAGATTCTGAGCAATCTGCTCTAGTTGAGGATGCTGGGAATGAGGGGTTGGACTAGGTGACCTTTGGAAGTCCCTTCCAACACTGGGGCATTCTATGATATTTCTAACTCACCACATTTTTTGAAGTTAGCAGCATGTTCTCGCAGACAATGTCTGCTTCTAGCAGTGATTACGTCCAGTGTTTAAAGTTAGTACCAAGAATTGGTGTGCAGACCAAGACCACTGGTGAATCTTTTGTACCACGTTGGGGGGGTGCAGAAAGTGAAAGGCCACACCTGCAGTGAGGAGCAGACAGGACAGATGACCCCAAACTGACCAGCAAGGTATTCCAGCCCATATACATCATATCTGGTATAAAGCTGAGGGATCATGAAGGTCTCATCCCTCTCTTTGTCCTCTTGTCTGCTTTGCCAGCTTTGCTCAGCTTGGCTCGGGCCTGCTTCCAGTTTCTTCCTCAGAGCATCTGAGAAGGACTCTGTCTTTTCTGCCTTTGATCCTAATTTGTGTGTTCCTGAATCCAGTACCAGAATCCAGCTCCTGAACATGGTTCCCATCTGTTGCTGAGCCCAGTCTGGCACTCTCCTGGTGCCTGCTCCACAGCATCAGTGGTAGCAGTCATGTAATTATCATCAGGTGGGGTTGGTTTCGATACTGGTTTTATGTATATTTGTATATATTCCATTTTATTATTATTATTTTCATTAAAGCTTTTCTCTCTTTTTTTTTTTTTTTTTTTTTTTTTTTAATCCATAAGTTTCTCTCCCTTATTCCCTTTCTTTTCCCCTTTGGGGAGGGAGGGGGGTTAACAGAGAATGTCAGTTACAGGTCTAGCAGACAGTTCTTACCCGAAACCTTGACAAGGCTGTAATTCATTTAATGTTAAAGCAGAAGTCCATAATAGATCAGATGAATAGCAGATGAGAAACTTGTGTTTCTCTGCATTGACTGTAAAAGATTATTAGATAAGTAGGTGACTACAGCACAGAGATCTAAAGCTGGTTAGCAGGAATCCTGTCACTGACTACAGAATTTGTTCTTAATTATCATCCTTATCATGGCAATCTCTAATAAAACAAAAGAAAATAGACAAATCATTAATGATCCTGTTTGAACTTAAAGTTTTTAAAGTTACGCATGGTAACCAAATCTGCTACAAATTAATTAGAATTTATACCAAAAAAAAAATCATATAGTCGCACTATTTTTTAGCTTGACTAAATATTCTCACTCTTCTACCTAAAGACCACTCCAAATACCATGGTCATACTAGAGATATATGTAGAAGTACAACCTTCGTATTTCTTCAAGAAAGACCTCTGTTAATTTTCCCCACAAGTGCTAAATAAAATTGTAGTCTGTGTAGATTTGGGAGAAAATAAAACTTACTTAAAAAATTTCAATGACAATACCAATTTCTTTTCAAGAATACATTGATTCCTTCTTGCAAAATATTACTTCAAGCTAAGTTTTGAAATTGAAAATTAGTTTTGCGTGGCAAAATATTGTTTGTTCATTGTTCTGTTTTCAGAATGCTTTTGTGCTACAAAGGCATTTCACCAATATTCTCCCTGTTTTCTTTCTCTGAATAAAAAAGGAGAAAAAAACCCTTTGATGCATTTTCATGCCATGATGGGATATGTTTTTTGAATCCTTGCGTTGCCTTATTGGTCTTCATTATTTAAATGCCTGGTTTAAATTTATATGATGAATTGAAGTCTGGGGGGGGTCTACCCATATTAGCAGTAATCCAGCCAGCACTTTGGAGTTTGCTGCTACCCATATTACTTTTGATTTGCATGGCAAACCTCCAGGTTTGAAGTTTCATTGCAAGTGCCTGAAATCGGAGTAGGATGAGCGTTGTTATTTTCATTGTTTGGAAAACAAAAATGTACCTCTGATAATTTTTGTCTTTGATTACTGCTTCTTCAAAGGATTTAAAACAGAATGAAAGCCTTTGAAAATTTTAGAGATGAAGAGACATGAGAGTTATTCTGTATGCACCAAATAAACAG
The DNA here is from genome assembly GCA_033439905.1 of Ceryle rudis. NCBI lineage: Eukaryota > Metazoa > Chordata > Aves > Coraciiformes > Cerylidae > Ceryle > Ceryle rudis. The sequence goes on along the minus strand of JAAGNO010013628.1, from coordinate 72,094 downwards.
ATGTCTTAGCTTTCAAGCTAAACCCAGAAAATATAATCACAAGCTTCATCAGAAACAGATAACAATCTAGGTGCATATTTTTTTACATTTTACTAATGTGCAATGGGAGAAATAATAATACTACTTCCTTCACTTGTCTAAATATTTGTTTCAGACTAACAGCTCAAAAAACATGTTGGTAATAGCAAACAAAATATGATAAATTCCTTTGAGAGGGAAATATTCTCAGCATAATGTCATTATAAGCACAAGTAAACACACTTTGAAATGTATTTGCAAATAAGTAAGGCATTCATAATGATGAAGGTATTAAATTGTGAATTCCCAAATTAATAGGTATCAGATGTCACAAGTGCTTTTCATCCTGTATTAAAGTCATACTGAGAAGTCCTAATAAACTTAAGTTGAAGTTGTAATCATCCAACGGATGACTACATGACAGAGCTCATTCTTAATATGTGGAAAAATGCCTGCTTGAAAATATGTAAAACTGTTTAGAAATAGCTGATGATGTACATTACTAAGCCAGTCTCTGCAAAATAGCTTCCAGGAAAACCTAAAATATGGACAGATTTAAATCACCCACAGAAGAGTCATATAAGAAAGATAGGGCTTCTTTTGCTCCTCTTGGTTCCCAGTACTCAGGATGTTAAACTAATGTGTGCTCCTCAGTTGTAGATAATGGGCAGGGTAGAGAAAGTCACAGGAAACCAAGCTACATTGAGCAGAGAAAAGCACAAAGGAATTCAGATTCAGTTTATGGTTTCCTTAGGCTGTGTTAAAAGGAACAAAGTGATTTCTGTAGTTCCAAAATAAGTTCAAATGAGTTACCTCCGTTTATGAAATGACATGCTCCCACATCAGAAAGTCTGTTTGCTCTGTACAATGGAGGCAAGATAAAGTATGGACAACACACAGTGTTGTAGTTCACAAGAAGAAAATTGAGTTCAAAAGAAACAGAAGAAGTAGACTACAGACTACAGAAATAGTAGTCACACAGTCATTTCCACTGCAGAAAATCATTATTGAAAGTGTCCACAGCAGACAGAAGAAATAGCACCAAGAAAAAAAATGTTCCTCAAAAACACAGTAAAGAATAGAGAAGATAAAATTCCACTTCAAAGAGAAGTGGATTGTCGTGATTAAAATTAGGAGAAAAAGAAATATCAAGCCTTAAGTAAAAGGAAAATAAGTAGGGATATTTAGACACAAACACTGTATAATGAAATATTTTAATGGTATGTACATCATCTCTCTCTAGGCTTTGAGATCCAGATTTGCTGTTAAGGTGTAAAGTTAGGCTGAACATTATTTTAGTATTAGTTTAAAAATATAATAAAATTTTAAGTAATTTGTAGTTTTAAAGACATTAAATAGAAAGATCTATCAGCAAGCAACCAATGAATAAATATTTCAAGACTCTATAACCAGAACACTATAAACTTTACAATTTTTAGTATTTCATTGGTAGCTAATTATGATTCTTTTTCTTCTGTATGCACTGATGGCAAGCTGGACCTGGAACACAGATTCTAAGACTATGTCTACACTGGCACATTTAGGGACTGATCCCTGACAATCGGACCAAGTGTCACAGGCTAATTTACCACCATATTGTTTTGGGCCAGCCTCTATGTTGCTGATTAAGCCTCTATGATGATTAAGATCCTCTATGGGTTCGTCGTGTTTTTTTCATGGAAAGACTCCCTGTGGCCCTTATACTAATTTTCTATTTTTATGTGCATATTTTCAGTTTGAAGGACATGAACTGATGGGAGGGCTTGTGTTGCCATATACAAGATTTTCCTTATCATTGGTGAGGCCACACCTCCAATACTGTGTTCAGTTTTGGGCCCCTCGCTACAAAAAGGACTTTGAAGTGCTGAAGTGTGTCCAAAGAAGGTCAACAAAGCTGGTGAAGGGTCTAGAGCACAAGCCTTACAAGAAGAAGCTGATATAGCTGACAGTTTGTAGTATCAGATATGGAGCTTTCTCCACACGTCTTTGCCAACTATACAACAGCTGTGTACAATGTTTAAAAGAAACAAGCGCCCTCAGTAGTTATTCATCAGTTTTACTGAAAATCATCCTTTTTTCCAAAAAAAGTACCATCCTATATCTGTGCTAGTATAAAGTGAATCCATTGGCAGTAAAACTGTATCAGAATTCATAAACTAATTCCTAGATTTTCTTTTTTTCAATAATTAACAAAATGGGATGACAATATTTATAGAAGTTACACTTCTTAAGAAATTACTCAAGAGGACAGCTTCATTTTTTAGTTCTTATTTTTGTTTGGGTTTATTTTCCCCCCAAATAGAGATACAATAAAGTCTGCACAGAGATTGCCAGAGCATACTGAGTGTTAGGTACATCAGAGACATATTCAGATGTTTGCGAAGCTTAAGCCCCCTTCAGTTTCTGGATGCTGTGACTCCCAAAACTAATCTCAGCCTACTCAGTGTAACTTAGACTCGATCCCTGATTTCATAGGGGCTCTTCTGTGAGCTGCAAACAGTGGAAACAGCCCAAGACACTGAAAAATGACAATGTGGCTGTTGTCTATTTCAGCTGAGCAGGCAGTAGAATCACAAGGCCATGGGAGAGGCATCCCAAAAGTGCAAGAAAATCTCAGGCACAGGACAAGTTGCAGATTGTTTTCTGTGTGCTAAGCCCAGATATAAATATTGATTCCTCCTCTTGCTTTGTCTAATTGCTTTGCCTTTCTGCTTTGCTTTCCTGTTTCGAAAGTAAGGGTAATAATAATAATATTCAGCTTCTTCAGGAGATGGTGGGGTTTTTTTCACTAATGAATGTAAAGCAATAGAATGTTATTATTAGACAGTGTGGGGGTGAGGTTAGTACAACTGGAAGAACTAAGGTTAAAAAAAAGTAAGAAGTTTGGCAATGAGAAGATTGAGATCACTAAAAAAGAAGTGGAGGGAAGAGAACCAAAGTAAATAGAGGATGAAGAAGGCTTAAGAAAAACATAGCTCAGAGCAACAGGGAAGGTACATTTGCCAAAGGGAGAATGTCAGGCAAAAACATTCTTCTTGTTAAAGATACGAGGAAAAGAGGAAACCATGAAGAAAAATGAAAAAAATGAAGAAAGTGATACCAAGTTCATGGCACAGGGACCACTACCTGCTAAGGTTGTGGGTGAAATCTTGACCCTAGTGAAGTAAAAGGTAGTGTGCTAATTACCTCCAATGTGCCTATGATTTTGCCCCTTGAAATTGGGACTTCCCATAGGAAAACCAGCTGCACAAATAAACTAAATTAATGTAGGCACTCAGTAAGGAAAGTTAAGTATTTGAATATGCATGAAAAAATACCCAACTCGACAAGAACATAAGGAGCATAATAAATAAAAATTGAGTACAAACCTCAAAATTGGTCTTGATAGGAAAGTATTATTATTTTTAAATTAAAGTAATTTACATAATACCATATATTTAGGCAGATTTCTATAAAAATACATAAGACAAGTTCCCTGCCCTGTAGGGATTTCATTCTTAATAATACATGACAAACAAATGCAAGGCAAACTAAAACAGGTAGAAGGAATGAAAACAGAAGGACCAAGGTATTTAAAAATGAAAAAATTATAGGTGTCAGAAAAAACAGAATAGCAAGTTGAAGGTATAATTTAGGTACCATGTTAGGTTGCAAGCAAGATCATTTTCTTCTGCAAAATTGTTCAGAAACCTCCTGCACATCACACAAATTTCAAGTGCACTTTTGTCACTTGAACTATATCACTGTTAAGAAATTTAATATTTTACCAGCCCATCTAAGTTTATAAAATATTTCAAGATGACCTCTTTTAGTTCCCTCCTGGCAGTCAGTTTTCTTTAAAAGTCCTTTGAAAGCTTACAAGGAGAGCTGACCCTCATCCAGATAAAATATCAAATCCTGAGCAGTGGTTTTCTGTGTAGGTACCAAATATTTGGATGTGGTTTTAAATTCCTTTTTTCTTTCTAATAAGCACCGAATTATTTCATAGACCAGTGGATGAAGTAAACAGAAACACACTTCTTTGATAGAACAATGTCAAGATAGGTCTTCTGTCAGCTGTCTATCAAGTTCACTGGTTACTGTAAGTGATGTTAATTAAGGACCAACATTTTTTAAAATACCTAAGTAGTTATTCTTTAAACTGTAATCTCTAAAGATTTTTAAATGTTCATTTTACAGAATTGCTCAGGGGAGATTCAGAAAGTTAAGGCTCAGGCTGAGGCCTTCCTGGGCTGAACTCTTTCTATAGGACCTTCAGTCATGCTGTGCTAATAATGGGACATCTCAGTTGTTCCAAAGTTCTTTCTTGTTCATAATTATCTGCTACATCATGGTCCTGAAACTTAGGAAATGGCCACTACATAGTCAGTGGCTTCTGTCTAACTGCTAGGAGTATTATTTGGGTATCTCTTTTCCTGAGATGGGAAACAATTAGGCATCAGAGGGAGAGGACTTAAAGGGCAAGCTATGAGGGTGGTGAGACACTGGAACAGGTTGCCCAGGGAGGTTGTAGATGCCCCAACACGGGATGTGTTTGAGACTGGGTTAGATGAGTCTTTGAGCAACCTAGTGGAAGGTGTCCCTGACCATGGAGGGGTGGGGGCATGTTGGAAATAGATAATCTTTAAGGTCCTTTCCAACCCAAACCATTCTATGGGTCTATGATGCTATGATTCTAAACAGCTTAAGCATTACACATATGATAGAAAAGGAATGTAGAAGGCTGCCAGGTCTTTGGACCCTAGAAGAATTTCTCCAAACTTAAAGCTTTGTGATGTGCATTTAAACCAGGAGAGAGAGCATAAGGTGAAAATTGAGAAGGAGATAGATTTTAATATAATGAATGGCTGAACCAATGGAGGGATAAAACCATTACATACTGGTGAGGCATTTTTAATAAAATACCTTCAATTAATTTAACCTGCAGACTAACTGGTTAGTGATGCATAATGCACTTTCGTAAAAGTGAACTCACATGCTTCCAGTATTATACCAAATTAAAGTTTTAGTCATGTAATGTAAGAAGGGGTACTCTTTGAAATATTAACTCCAATATTATCAAGCATTGGCTTAATAATCAGCTTACACATAGCATTCTTTAAAAGTCAGTGCACATTAAAACAATTTCACTACATGGTCATGCTTCATATAACTTTTTTTTTTCCCGATGCCTCAAGATCCTTCCCTTGCACTAAATTATCTGAAACTTTAAACCTCACCTTGTCTGCTACTGGATTCTTGGTGACTATGTTAGCATTTCAGTGGATGGCACTCTAGAACTAAATCATATTGGGAAACTGTTTTTCAACTGCAGTTTAAGTGTGGCCATTACAGTGACATAAATTATGCCTTTGTAGTAGATGAGGTATAATAAAGAGTAATATCAACAGTGAAGAGATTTTGAAGACATAAGGAGCAGACAGTATGATGAAGCATTTGGAAAAGAAAAAAAAAAAAAAAAGTCCAAACTCTTTTTCTGAGCATTGCAGGGACAATACCCATTTGAAGAACGTTTGGAAGTCAGTTGGGAAAAGAGTCTCCAATTCCTTCAGCTTTCCCACTGAGTCAAATGCCAAATATCCCAAAACAAAAGAGTGATTACATAGGTCCTCTGTCTCAGAAAAGCTTTTTATCTTCACATTTATCTTCTCAAAAGGCTTAAAACTGCTAGATGCATATGGTTAGAAGTAATGTTCCACTTAGTCCCCCGTCAATGTATCCTTACCTGTACTATTTCAAATTCAGTCTCCTTTATCTTCTCATGTCTGTCTCTGTCAGTCTGATCACTATGCTTGCAATACACTTCTTATTCCTTTGTGCTTTAGAATTATCAATAACAAAGCAGTAGTGAGATGAAAATAAAGAATAGCAAAGTTAGGATTGCTGTAATTAAGCAAACATTATTTTCTTGCATCCCCTGCAGGCAAAGTGGCCATGGGTGGAAAGTTCATGGTCTGTGGCCCTAAGTACAGTTTGCCGCTATATTCTTACCAGTGCAGTACTTGCCTGGTTGGTTTGTTGAAGGAAGGTGATTAACCCTGTAGGCTTGCAATGTATCTATTCAATGTTTTAAACAGTGGGGTATTACAGGTAATTACAGTGGCATTACAGGTAAGCCAAAAACCAAAAGGTGTTCATATATATATTATATAGAGAATATTACATTTGTGTAGATTGCAGCCCTTATTTAAGCATAATTTATGCCATAACTCTGTAGCAGTGGCATTAATCATCTGCTTGGTTATTCAGCCTTACAAGAACCTGCTCTATCACAGCATAGGTATCTGATTCTGAGAGGAAGATTTCTTTTTCTTTTCATTTTAATACTGTCTTGGAGAACAACTTTTTAGTTTGTTTTCTAATTAGACACTCCCAAAGATCAAGAATTAGAGAGCTTGCTTCATCTTTAAACAGCTGGGTTCCCAGCTGGGTTTGTGTAATGACTTCACTAATTTCCTTTCTTTTAATGTGTTTGTTTTCTATTGGTGAGATGTATTGTTTGGAGTTAGAGTTCCTTTGCAAACAGTACTACTTCCGCTGTTTTAGTTATCCTGCAGTTGATTCTATAGCTCTGATTTACGAGCTAACCTATTTTATCCAAGTCTGCTTTATGATGAACTGTAATGGTTTTTAGGCTTTCTAGTTTTTCAGCTGCTGTATATTTTTCAGGGACTTAAAAAACATTCTTCCAAGATATCCTTACAAGTTAGCAGAATGATTTCATATATAATAAAATATCTTTAGGCTAATTCGCTAGGAACTTTAACACCCTCATTAGGAGCTTTCTTTATGTGGCTTAACAATATTACATGTTTGTTGTTCACAAGTCCTAACTTCTGATTAAGGGGATTTTGTTGGAGTTTAGGGTTGAGAAAACATGCTGGTTTAAACTTTTATGGAAAGTAGCACTATAAAATTTTAAGATTTTCAGTTTGTCATTAAAATTTCTCTTTTTATGAAAATGTATTTTCTATTGTGAGAGACACTGCACTACATGACAGAATGGGATACATTACATGTTTTGGTATTTATTAATCAGAAGTGATGCTGTAATTTTGCAATGATAAACTTTTTTGAGTATGTGTGTGAATTTTTTTTTGTTTTACTTTGCAGAAGTCTACCAAGGCAGAAAAGCCTTCTGAAAAAAAAGTTTTGATTTTCTTTTCTGCAGCACAGGGCTCTACAGTCTATTACCTTGCAGGATTATTAGCTCTGTTTTCATTTTTTTAACCATGTTAATTAAACTTACTATTCTTGTTTCACAGAAGGGGAGACTGAAAGACAGCAAAACTAATGCTCTGCTAAATAAATAACAAAACTCTACTGGTTTTTATTTGCAGTTTTCTTCTTTGATACTATTTGTAATTTGTTCCTTCTTTTTCTTCTCACACCATACAACAGTATTCACGTAATTACATGTATTTTCCCTCTAAGGAATATGTATATTCTGGTTTCCAGATGAGATCTATCTTTTCCCCTGAATTCGGAGAACACAATCAGTGGAAAAGAAGGAATTTCAGGGACCTGCAGACATTTTTTAAACCATAGTCAAAATAGCAGGTCTGAAGTGTCTTTCAGAAAGTAGTACCACACAACAAAAATATACCGAGGCAGGATTATAGCCCTTTTGCTGAGGGTTGTCCCTCCTCTCTGTGCAGACCATGCTGACACCTACTCACCTCTTAACATCATAGCCAGAATGAGCCTGTGGGAGAAGGTTTACTTGAATGTTATCAAGGTGGAGACTCTTTATGCTGAACTTTGGAGGCAAATTCAGGCACTATTCTTTTTTATCCCTATCAGCTTGTTGTTGCCAGTTCCAAACTTAAACTGCCCTTCAGCTGCCCTTGCTCCTTTTCTTGCTTGTTACCCTGTATGCCAATAGTCTCAATCTAGGTCTGATGAAGGTAGATTTTACCTGAAGAAATGATTTTTGACTGGACACAAGGCAAACCTGGGGAAGGTCCCAAGACAAATAAAAATCCCTGTCATCCTTCTGTGGAACAAGCACAAAGGCCAGATTCTGAATTGCCTTAATTTAAATTCTGTGGACCATGAGCCTGCTGAGTCTCGTGTGTCACTCTGGAAATTTGACTGATTTCTCATAGCTACTATTTATATAATAACTGTATTGTAAAGCTTTTAAAGATTCCTCATGGCAATACACTCTGCCACTGTATAAAACAAGTTTATCTGGAGATTATCAAAAACTCAAGACTGAAATAATAGAGATCCTTAATGTACTGTGCAGGCAACTTTATTAAAGTATAGAAACATTTTTTCTTCCCCACCACGTGAATTGTGTTTCTAAGTACTTGGAGCGGCATATAATCATAGCTGTTACTGTAAAAGACAGAATTCTTCTGTGAGATACTAATGTTCTATTTATAATTTATTGTTGTCTAAAATACACAGCAGTAATTATATTTATTCTCAGAAACCAGATGTTCTCATTTCAGGGTGGGGTTCTTTTGTTTTGTTTCTTTGCAAGCAAAAAAGTACAGCCTGTAAAGTAATAATGCGATGTAAGGCCAGAGGGCACAAACATTTCTTCACACACTCACATTCTATTTTCAGGTACCTGCTTTATGGACTAGCCATGCTGTGAACTGCCACAAGTCTGACTGACTCTGCTCAGAGACAGCGTGGATATGGCCAGTTTTATTAGCTCGGGCACAAATGCAAATATGGTTATGAAACAAACTCTGGTAATTTCAGTTGTTCCTACACTGGCCAGAATAGATGTTTTGGCACTGTGTTCCCAAAAGTAGAGATAGAGAGGAAAGCAATGCACTGCTTAAAGTTCACTAATGTTGATGAGAGACTATTTGGTATGTTTCCACTGCTAAATTATAAGAAGACTGGAGAAAGTGCTGAAGCACTTGTCCCAGTTTATCCACGCAGTTAAATTGCTAGTTTATTCCCTGGATTTGTTTCTGAGGGTTTCAGCTTGGCTTTTTCCAAAAAAAAATAGTGGTCTAGAGGGGTCAGCCTTCAACAACATGAGCACGTCTGGTTACTTCAGCCTGGTTCTTGGGTCATTCCCAGGCTAACTTTCACTTAGCATTGCTTTATTACTCCCCTTAACTCAGGTTCAGCACAGCTGTGACAACCTGAGCTGGCTTCTGTAAAAGAGATTCAAGTCTCATCTTCTATAACAGTGTCCCTATATCACTCCTGTTAAAGTGTCTTAGTATCTAAAATACTGCACGGATAGCAGAAAGAGTCAGTAAGACCAGATAGCCCAGGTTTTGGGACTCTGTCCTTAGTGAAAGAAGATGTAGATCAGAAATAATATTTTTGAAAAAGATATTATATTGTATATTAGATCTTGAGTTTGTAAATTAAATTATGTCTAAAAAAGGAAGGAATGCCTTAGGAGACAACTAGACAGTTCCTAATTTCAAAGCGTCCTTTGGCTTTAAAAACAATCTCTCTGATATGGGATTGGACCTGCCAAGTTTCACGCATACATACAGTTGCTGTTTATGGAAGGCATTTGTGTGATTTTTTTCCTCTCTCCCATTGCATTTGGTTTTCTTGCTGTCCAACAATCAAATATATTTGTACAATCACTAGACAGTAGTGTATTGTTTCAGATGCATATCTCCATAGTTACTGTTTACAGTAGCTTCCTCTGCTTAGATTCTTGTATCAATAGTCTTCTGCATTTGAAAGTAGCATAACTTTATTTTTGAGCAAAAAAAAAAATCTCCTCACCGGCTTTCTGATTAGGTAAACATTTAGGCAGATATTCCTTTCACATATCTTTGGCCATCTAAAAATTAGGCATCTATCATGGCATATCTCTTCAACTGTCTAAATGTAGTCATGTAGTCTAAGCCAGTTACCTAGGCTCCCTCTATAAATGGAGAGTGATAGCTGCAAAAAAGTGATTCATTCAAATTATTTTAGATGGTTACCTTAAGAATCCTGAAATAAGATCCAAGAAGAGATGAACTCCTACACCTCCTCTCACAAGTGTCATCTAATTTTTCCAGATCAAGAAGAAATCAAAGCTGTGAAAAGTTTAATTGCATAGGCCCTATCATACTGTTGTTTAAATACAATCCTCATGGACAGTTTAAGCCCAACAGACCTCAGAGCTTGAGCAGTATTCAGAATTTCCTGATCCTACATATGATGTTCTGGATTGAAGATGACTATTTCTCTTTAATTCATATTACCTAGATAAAAAGTAAATCAACATTAGAATAAGAAAAAGGAGATCAAGCTTTCTTTTGATGGTTTGGTTTTTGGTTTGGGTTTTTTTTTTGCCTTTTAGGCTAAGAGCTCTCTCAAATGCCATTCTTAGCTGATATTAATTTATGTAATACCCCTAGAATACTGTAATACTTCCAGGAAGTAGAACCAACACCAGAACTGCACCTACATGCTTCATATTCTTTCTTTGCATTTACTCCATGTCATGTCCTATGTATGGCATATTGTATATATTGCATAAATTACAGTTATCATGATGCCTCTGTGACTTCTTGAGAACAAAGTGATCTAACATTTTATATTGCTATTTCTTGATGCCCTATTCATTTTGTTGCTGCTTTTCTTAGACTCTCCATCAGCTTAAATTACACTCTCTCAGAGACTTGTGAGCCTATGAAAAAGAAGTTTAAAGACAGCAAAAGATTGCCTATAATGTTGGGTCTTCTCCACTTCCCTTAGGCCCAATAACATAATCTCTTAAATATTTTGAAATTCACACCATGAGGTACTAATGTTTTTCACAAAGTGTGCAACTGTTCTGAGACAAACACACCTCACAGGCTATCTTACGAGACCACTGAAAAAGCTATGAAAAAGCAATGAAAAGAACAGCAGAAGTAAACTAGGAGAGCAGGGAATGGCGTCTTAAGTCAGTTCTGTGAATCATACAGAATAATCTTTCCTTTTAACATATTCAGTGCCTAATAACAGCTGTCCTTCAAGAACCTGTTTGCACTGCAATGAAAACATTCTATAATGTGGTTCCACCATCAAAACCTACCTGCAGGTCTGCAACACCCAACACCACCATCTATCTGATCTCCATCTATGATGTATAGCTGAAGTCCTCAGCGGCTACAGAACACATTTTGTAACAGGAAAGATTGGGAAATATTTGAAATAAAGCATTTGTGACTAGTCTATTACAATGTAAAACAAGGTGACAGGCTAAAACACAAAAAGACCCTATGTGAGGCACGGTGCAAAAATCTTATTTGAAATAAAGCTTTTCAAGCACCACTGTTCTCATGAAATGGAAAGAAAAGAGGAAAAGAAACAAAACGCTTCAGAACCTAAAATGGCCCAAGCCTGAAATGAAGAACACCTATTAAGGACACTAGTTATTAGATAATAACTAATAGAAATAGAGATGTAGCTACAGCTTTGGGGTGGTCAAGGACAACTTCTGAATGAGTGCTTTAGTGAGCTGTCTATAGAGTCAGACTTTATTACATCTTCTATCTCTGACCCAGTAAATATTAAATTTATTACTGAATGGTGATGTACCTCCAACAGGAGGGTTGTAGGTTACAATGCCCATGCAGTGTCCCAGTGTGGGATGTTCAGCTTTAGCTCTTCCATCTTTTCTTCCTTGGCATGAGAATGTAACTGGATTAGTTCTGCCTTGTCCTGGTCAGGTGCTGTCAACTCTTCTCCCTCTTCTTCGTTCTTTTCAAATGAAAACAGTGTTAAAACCAAGTCTATGCAGTGTGTATTCTACTTATAGTTTTTAATGGTATATGTATTTTAGTTTTATTAAAATGATGAAAAGAATCTATATCCCTACTTATTTTAAATATATTATATTAACAGGACTTTTTTCCTTTCCAGGATCTTTTGCTCAAAGCTAGAGTTCCATTAGAGCAGCCCAGTCTAGAAAACGTGACTTCCCAACTTCAAATCCTATGCCATTTTTGCCTTGCCAGGAGAGCTGGTCCATTAAATAATTAGCCCAGAGCTGTACAGTGGTTTTCAAATGAGGCAGTACCAGAACCCTTTCACTTAAGTTCGCAGACCTAACCTCTCTCTACAGGACTTTCTTGCTAACAATGAAAAAAAACAAATTAATTTTAAATTGTTTCTGTCTTAAAGCAATGAACAAATATTTTCTTCTGGTATCCTAACAAAGAGTTGACTGGAAACATTGCAGAATACAGCCACGTAGTATCTTTGAACACATGCCTTATGTTAGAGCATATAGGCTGTAACATTTTTCACTGTTCTATGTTAAATCATGCATTCAGTTGTTTCCATTTATACTGCATCAAAGCAGTTGAAATCCAATTGAAAAGTTTCTTTAGACAGCTATTGTGCAGGAACATGATGTCAATATTAATAAAGGCTGAATTTCCCCTTGGCTCACTTCTTACAGATAAGCTTTTCAATAATACACTGCTTGCACCAAAGGTCTGATGGGACTGGGAATAGTAAAAAACACTAATAAAAGAATGTTGAATGTTTTTATATTAAATTTCCCCACAGGCAAACTGAAAAGCCTACTTAGAGTACGCCAATCAACATGGCACTTATTAAATGTAACAAGAGTCCTGTTACAACAGATCTTTAAAGCCCCTAAATATGAATTAGAAAATAAAGACAAAAGACAATTACAGATGTATTTCTAGATTGAAGCCCTGGACACCTCACCTAATACTTTACTAATGTGACACTATGTTTGATCTTCAAAAAGACTCCATTTTTATAAGCCTACAGCTATATTTTTATTACTGCTATTTATTGTAGTTAAGAATTTTATCCTTTCCACTTCCAATATTTAAAGTGCATTTTTATGTTTGAGAAAAAATACTGTAATTATTTAAAAAGAAACAAAGTCAATAAATAGGGTACAATACTCGTGTAATTTTGAGTTGAGTAATATAAGGAAAATGGAAGCACCTGAGTAGAAGTAGTGACCACAGCTAAGTCAATTAGAAAAAACACTTATGTCTTCTAATCATAAAATGGACAACTGAGCACCTAAAAAACATTTCAGTGTGAGTATTATATGTTTCACAAAGGCTCATCTCTTACACCTGAATTTAAGCAATAATTTCACCCTGTCAAGGTAGTGACAAATATATTAAATCTGTCTGTCTTCTGAGATCATGAACCCCAATCTGAGATTTTGCCTTGGGCACAGCAATATAAAATAAACTCAATTGTTAAGCATAGGGTTTATTTTCTACAGATGGAAAGAAAAATGAAAAAGGTTGGAGGACCTTTTGCAGGATTGTAGTTTGTATGCAAACAACAAAATTAATCTAAATATCTGTGAAACATTTAGACTTCTATGAAACTGGGACAATTTCTGTAACAGTATTGACATTTATGTTAATTGGTATTAATTTGGAAGAAAGACAAGTGGTTTATTATATAAAATAAAAAGGGAAACAATAAAGCTTTTGTGTAATCCATGCTAATGTTAAGTATTTTGTTTGAAGCTGTAAGCAAACCACAAGGCAATGGTTATCAAAGTCTATTTTGTGGACTCAGTAGTTTTTAAAGTTTGTCACATGAAAATTTAAATGTCATTTAGGAATGCTGACAACACACTAAATATGTTCCCATCACATTTGATAAGTATGTACTGAACTCCATTGGGATCTTTCAGGTGATTTCCTATTCATATTGGATTATATGTTAAATAAACAACTGCGGCATTTGTCACAAAGAAGTTAAACATTTATTAACAGGACAAGAGGTAGTGTCTGTTAAGTGTACTAAAATGTTACCCAGCCTACGGTATACTTAGTTTATAGGTTAACCTTATAGGTTATAGCTTATAGGAAACCTTAGCTTAGGATAGTTTTCTGGTTTCCGCGTCCCACAACTCTAAAATATATAAAATAACATCTTGCATTTAGGAAGAAATTCTGAAATGGTAAGGATTAGGTGTTCTTAACACTTGATAAATATTTGAGTTAGTGTTTCAATATCAGTATTTTATTGTTTGAGTAAGATACATATTTTATTCAAAGTTTGATTAAGCATAGGTTGAAAAGACATTCTACCAGGTATTGTTGGGGATTTGCTGTAGACTTGTAGAAGCAAATTTGATTGTATGATCATTGTAATGCTGTTGGAGATACAAATATTTCCAACAGCCATATTATAGGAAAATAGTATCTCTCATACACAAACTGCAGAATGAATGCTATTAATATCAGCAGATATCAGCTATTCCTCAATGTGATAGCTAGCAAATGTATTCAACAAGTAGCAACAGAAGCAGCAAGAGGACATTCTATTTTACATGCAGATTTGAAACTAATTAATATTTGACAGAATAGCTTGTCTATAGCTTGTATGGAGTAATCATAAATTCATTTTATCAAGTTGAAAGATAAACAGACTGGTAAAACAAGTTATGGATTACAGTAGCAGTTATTTCCTAAATAAAGTTCAGTAAAATGTTAGTTAAACCAACAGGTCTGAAGAGTTAAGGGATGAAAACAGAGAGGAGACTGGGTCTTACTTCAGGAAGAGTGATGAATTTGGAGAAAGATGAGTTTGACCTACTGACATGAATATCTATTTTAAGGGGGATGTCAGGAAAATTCAGGGAGAAAAAAAAAACCAGAGGAAAGCACATAAAAAATACCAAAAATTCCTGAGATCAAGAATTAGAAATCAAGGAATAAAAAATCAAGCTCAATAATACACTGCAAAAATTACAAAACAAACAACAAAATTCTTCAAAACCAGAAATGAGAATGCAGAAAGGAAGATGTATCCTATACAGTTACTGCTTAGGTGTCATTAACTAAATGAATACCTTGTTTTTTAATAAGGGTATTGTAGCTAGCTATAGTGGCAAAAGCCAGAAGAATAACAGGAATGATGCTATAAACTCAGAATTATAATAACCAAGATGGAAACAGAGCACCTAAGTCTTAATGGTCTCAAACTGCATGTCTGTTTTCTCTCTGTCCCAAAATGCTAAGAGCCAACATGCAGGATTGTAGGTATATCAGCAGCTTTCTATTATTTCAACAGTGAATAACAGTACAGCTGGAGAAACACAAATACAGTGTAAGGGAGGAAGACAGGGGAAAACCTATTAAGACAACTTAAACTCTGCAGTTGAAGTAAGTTTGTAGTTACTTTCTTTTACTTTTATGGAATAACTTCAATTCAGAGTAGATATAGAGTAAACTGACCTAAAGAAGTTTAAATTTAATTTTAATTGCACTTGAATTGATCTAGGAATGAGTACTTCTCATCTGAGTGAGTGTAACTTCTCAAGTTTTCTGAATCACTTATGGCTGCATAATCTTGGATTGATAGATTTTAAGGTCATAAGAAAACAATCTAGTAATCTAGTCTGACCAATGTCAATGCAATCTCACCAGTAATTTCTTCACTGAACTAGTGGCTTCTCTTTGACTTCTCTTTGATGATACAGATTTTTAAACATGTTCCCTTGATTGGAAAAGTCTTGCTGGTTGAATCCATATGTCATCAAATATGACATTATGTACCAAAAATATGTCATACATTACAAGTATGTAACCTTCTGACTGATGCTAGCTTCCTACCTGTCAAATTGTTCCATTTGTTTGTGGAGGTCCATTTACATAAGGAAGTTTCAAATGATACAGCAATACTCCTGCTATAACTTTGAAAACATTTCATTTAAGAACTAGGTGAAAGCAATACTTGAAACTACCCAAAGAGTTAACAATATACTCAACACGGAAATGATTTGACAACAGAACTGAAATCAATTTTTACCCACATGGATATGCAACATAAGGCAGTTATTTTCTTGTCCTTCCCCAAATGTCGTCAGACCCTCTTCTCCTTCAGATGTGAATTCTGGGAAGCCAGAAGCTGTGAAACTTTTCAGAAAGGCAAGGTAATTTTTAGATTGAATAAATATTTGAAAGATGTTTTCTCTTTTCCTTTGCCCTATCAGGGGTAAAAAAAACCCAACAAAACAAAACAAAACAAAACAAAACAAAACAAAACAGTTAAGATCAGTTTCCTGTGGGGAAGCTGATGAAATGTTTCATTTTCTGTGCAGGGAGGCCAACAACTTCAAGGAAATGTCACTAACTTAGCATGATATTCTTAAACTAAGTATTGTCTCACCCATCAAAGCCACAGGAATGCATTATAAGAAATATCTGTGAAATAAAATTTAAAAATCTAAGGTAAATTTCTAAGGACGGCATTTTCTTCTCCCTCCCTGATTAGAGCCCTGCATGGAACAGATAGGCCCTGCATGGTAAATGAGGGCACCTTATTGCTTTGCAATGCCCTATAGAGATGAAAAGATTGAACATTTTAATCTGAAAAACCAAAAAGTATATATGAATTATTAGACATTTTCAACAAGTAGATGATGACTTCGCCTTTCTGTCACAATTTATGCTCTCACTTCACATTTTGGTAGTGGCATCTGAGCAGATACAAGGCTGTTAACCGATCAGTTGAACACTTGTTTCTCACTTCATATTGATATCACAGGAGGAGGGATGTTGTCCAACAAACAACAGTGTTATATGTAAATAAGATACAGGGTATCTATTCCTTTTCACTCTCCTCTTTTCCCCAGTGGAAGCCTGAAGGGGAAAGAAAAGGGAATTTCTCAGTCAAGACTCCATTTCTTTTTCCTCATCTACCCCTCAGTCAAGCATATGGGCTTCCAATTAAAGAACTAGAACAACAGTCCCTTCTTTCTGTCAAATAATTTGAAATTTTCATGAACACTATTACATTTTAAGCTAAATTCTAATTTAGTCTAAGTAGGTGTAATTCTTAACTTTATTCATCACATTTTGCAGTCTCTCATATTTAAGGAGAGCAAATTAGAAATGGCCACCAAGCAGCTGATCAAGAAGAAATCTGATCATATTCACAAAGTTTAACTGCTAATAAAAATTAAATGAAAAAAGAAATCTTGTCCCAAAAGACCTCTAAAAGGAGCCTTGCAGTGAGTCAGTGATAAAATGGCTTGCACTTCCATGACATTAAGCAGGCTTGAGCAAGCCAATCTCTCTGCAATAGCTTTATTAAGGCTGCTTGTTGATTGATAGCAGGAAACTGCATAGTTTTCTGCTTCCTTGTGTATACACAGGATGCCAAACATATCTCATTAAGAACATCTGCACTCTTTTCTGAAGAGAGTTCTGAAGACTCAAAGCAGCAGGGCCTAAAGCTGTGCCATGCAGATTCTGCTACCATAACAGGTAGCCTGCTACACTGCACCAGGCAGAGCTGCTCTGCAGATAACCAAAAAGGCAGGTAATTGCCAGGGAAGAGTGACTGCATTAACAAGTTCTCTTTCCTCCACTAAATTCATGCCAGGAAGCAAGAGGGGTGACTTGTATTGTTGTTTTTTATTTGTTTATTTGTTGGGGGGTTTGTTTGTTTGGGTTGTTTTTTTGTTTGGGTTGGTGGTTGGTTTTTTTTCAAGGAAAAAAGTAACTAAATAAACGAGCTAACTCTCAAGCTTTGAAAAAAGGAAATTGGAAATTAGTAATGTTTTTTCTGATTACACTAATGCTTAAAATCCTGATGATTTTGAAAATATGATGCAAAATGAAGTTCTCTACAAAATCAGGAGCTACATCACTGTCATTGCCATTACCCCTTCAGGCAATGTCTTAAAAAGCATTCTGGCATGTGCTCCAAAAAAAAGACTGATTTGAATAACTGCAAACTCTTTGATTTGCTTTATAATGAACATTTAAGCAAAACTGTAGTTTGCAAATATAGTTCAGAACAAGAAGTTGGCACCACCAAACAACTATACCACCTCTCCATAGGTCTTAAATGGTGAATAGATCCTATATGAAAAAGAAAAAAAAAAAAAAAAAAAAAAGGAAGTTTCCATGCATGCGAGGGCAGGGGAGGGGGAAATGGAATAATTAGCCAGTCGCTGTAGCAACACAGATAGAACTAGGACATCCCACTCACATGAAAAGTTTATCTTAGATTTTGGTTACGTATTCCTACTATAGCTCTTTCTCTTGGCTTCCTAAATTCTCAGATTTGCTGTGGTTACAGTTAAAACTCTTTCAGGTTATCCACAGACTTAAGGTATCAGCAGACAGAAAACTTCAGAATTGTTAGGGTAAACCTGATTGGGCATCTGCTCACCATAAAATAGGAACATTGACAGAGAAGAATAGAAAATTCAAGCCAAAGCTGTCTCACTGCTCTTTCCATTCAATCAGTGCTCCAGAAGTTTGATTGAAATAATAATAGTCTGTGTAAAACTGCTGTCCATCCTAAATACCTTTTTCTCCAAAATACCAATGAGTTTGTAAACTCATATTTTATCACCTTCAAAAGCTAACTGTCAATTTCCCTGGAAAATCTGAAAAAAATACTTGGAGAAGGACATACAGTGCTGGACACTGCATAGGGGCACTAGAGACTTGCCTTAAATAACTGCCTCGGTGTTTGCAAACAGGGAAGTCATATAATATGCCTACACAGTTGAAAAGCCAGATCTGAGCTCTGCTGTGCTGCTTCTGGATCTGTGCTGTCTTACACCTGACCAGGTATGATCAGTGTATGGAAGAGCTCAGGACTGTTCATGTAGACCATCCCGTGCTTCTGTACTTATCAGTGAAATGGGAACAGGACTCAGACCTTCACAGAGACTCTTAAAGATAGCTAGTGTTAATAGTTGACTCTATCATTTGCTCGCTGTTCCCCAGTTCTGGCTATCCTTAGCATGTTCCAGATTCTCACAGTGGTGAAGAAGCAGCTGTCTTTGCTCCTGAAATATATATCATGCACGATAACCAAATGTACCACAGAAACCTCATCTGGAAAACAGAATCCTGAAATATCAGGCAGAGCTTATATGCAGCCAGACTTATTCTACAGTACTTTCTGCACTGATATCCAGATAACTTAGAAACTGGTTTGTGCTGATGGAGTCTTAAAAAAAATCACCAGGTAAACAGGAAACTATTTTGAAAATTTGGCTTCTAAGTAAAGCTTAATCTGTAACTTTATAATTTGTCAGCAATGATGCTTATATGAGCCCATTTGATGGAAGTTCCTCTAGGAATATAAGGTATTATTAATAGTAATTGCACTTTTATTGATAGCATGATACTTCATCTGTCACAAGTGGATTAATGCTGTTGAAGCAAATTCAATACTATTCTAATATACATACCAAATACATCAGGCTCCTTATCCTACTATGTTGTGTTTGTCTTTTATTTTCTCATTGCACGGTTGCTATTTTTCTGGCTTTAGCTGAGATGAAACTGAGCATATTAAACACTTCAGAAAACAAACTACTACCTACATTTCTTCTACCATGGCACTATTTCCTGGCCATTGCTGAGAACTGTGATTCATCTTTGGAAAGTAAACACCTAATGAAATTACTATTTTTCCCGACACTGCAGAGTGACATATATAATCATTCATCTAAATATGGACCAGATGGGACATATCCTAGAGCAACAATAAATGAGAAAGAAACAATTGATAGATTTGATAATTTTTAATTTTTTTCCCAACTTTTATGGACTGTATGGTGGCATTCTGAGCATTGAGATCAATGTCAATATATTCCTCTGTTAACTGGGGACTTGTGGTGCTGTTAGAAAATTTAATAGTAATACTTGATTTATTTAAAAAAGACCAAAATATATTCATGTAAATATTAATAATCCATTCATAAATAATATGAAGATTGTATCATGTAAAAACTGGAAGAAACAAATGTGGCTGTAAAATGTCTATTATAGTCTCCTGCACAGGATTATTGTCTTTGTTATTAACATCAAAAAGCATGTAAAGCTGAAACAGTTGTAAAAGCTGGTCTTCAATTGTTTGTGGTTGTCAAGACAAATTTTTTCTTCCTGGACATGAAATTTCTCTGGTAGAAGCTAATTCCCAGAAGATATTTTTTTTTTTTTTTTTTTAATCAATCATTAAAAGTGAAGAAACAAATTCTGATTCTTTTATAATTCTTTTATCTACATGCATATGAAATGGAGAAAAAAAAAGATTAAAAGAGCTGCTTATATTTAAGTGGTCGGTTCTCAGTGAGACACAATTGACAATGCAAAAGGTGAAGAGAAGAGCACTGGAATAATCTCTGCTCCAACTATACTGAGAAGTAGGCTAGGTACTCCAAGAGAAGAAAAGCACTGAAGGCAGTGATGTAGAAATACTTCCCCTCTACTGAAGCATTCCCACAACTTTCACAGAAGTGAATTGTATTAGCATTCATCTCCTTCCAATAAATAGACTAACATTAATGGACTGATGTGGAGCTTAGGATGTATCCTTCATGTAAAAATGTAAATTTTCTACAATCAACTGCCCTGAGTTCTGGGTAGAGCCTCTAGGCTAAGCATGAATTTCAATATCACAATTTGGGATGCAAAAGCCTATGCTCCAACTAAATACCACTTTGGCTACCTATGCCCTTTTATGGCCCTGTATATAGTATACAATTAGAACAATTAATTAGATAACTTGCATTTTCTAACTGCTGTAAAATGATTGTGGTTTTGGGTGGCTAATTTCAGAAGGACCAAACATGTACTACTCACAATGAGCTAATTTTCAGGTTTCCAGAGTCCAACTATTTCACAATTATTCTTGAAGGGGGAGAGGAAAGGCAGATGAAATTATGCAATTTATTATATAAAAGTATGTTTTTCACCCTCTATTGATTCCATCCTATTTTATGTAAATAGCCATGCTTTCTAATTAAAACAAGTGATAACTCTTATAGTGTTCTCATATGTGTCAATACACCTTAGACCTAGATGATTTGAAATTGAAAAAGTATTCATAACATTAACCTTTACCTATCATCTTTTTTTTAATATAGGCAAAAAAAGTCTTTTGACAAAAACTGTTTAGTACAGAAAGGATATAATTGCACATCTTCCTTTGCTAATAAATGATGAATCAATCAATCATTTACTTCATATTAATTGTTAAAAGATTAATCATGATGAACTAACGTATTATTAATATCCACATTATATGTGCATCCATGGAAATTCCATTGCAATATGACGATTAACTAGTGTGCCATTATTTTAAAGTTAATTATTGTTGCATTAGAAGTAACTATGAAGGAAGGATAGAGCAAATTTTTTTTCCTATTATTTTTATTTTAAATTAATTTTCTATTTTAGCATATTAGAAAAGTGAATCCAGGGAGAGAAAAAAACAAGGATCTGGAGCTTTTTCATTATATTTCCTTACTTTCTTTCATTTTCAGCTTGTAGTAATGATATTTTTAAATGGCAAATATCGTAGTCCAATCATTCCACAGAGAAGTAACATACATCTGTCTACTATGAAAATTAATAGTTCTCAACTTCTTCAAGGTTATAATGCAGAACACAAGAAAATTCAAAA
Organism: Ceryle rudis; assembly: GCA_033439905.1. Taxonomy (NCBI): domain Eukaryota; kingdom Metazoa; phylum Chordata; class Aves; order Coraciiformes; family Cerylidae; genus Ceryle; species Ceryle rudis. The sequence goes on along the minus strand of JAAGNO010013628.1, from coordinate 50,710 downwards.
TTCTGTGACTATTTTGTAAAATTCTATTATTATATTAAAAAATAAAAAGACCAACAATTTCTGAGATCCATATATACAGTAAATACATACATCTATCTAGAGAACAGTCATATTTATTATTCTTTTTTGCCTTAACTTTGGTTAAGAAACACGATATTCAGTATTCACGATGTGTGCTTTTTTCTTTTCTTGCTTTGAATTTCAAAGGTATATACATATTCAATATGCAGTTTGTGTCTGTATGTTTACATACATGCAGATATATACAAACAAGTTTTTCCGATATGAGGAAGACCACTATTTGAAACTTTGACAATAATTCCAGTTAGAATTTCAGTTATTTTTTTTAAGAAATTTTCATTTACAAGGAAAAAAAAAAAAGAAGTTAGAAAAAAAAATGCTGTCAGTGATAAGAAAAACCTAAGAAATTATTAGGCTTATTTAAATCACAAGACATTAAAAAAATATCCTTATTTTTTAATGCATTAGGATTCATAGACTCATAGAATGTTAGGGGTTGGAAGGGACCTAGAAAGATCATCTAGTCCAATCCCCTGCCAGAGCAGGATCACCTAGATCAAGTCACACAGGAACGTGTCCAGGCAGGTTTTGAATGTCTCCGGAGGACACTCCACAACCCCCCTGGGCAGCCTGTTCCAGTGCTCTGTCACCCTCACCATGGAAAAGTTTTTCCTTATGTTTACCCTAAACCTCCTGTG
>JAAGNO010013628.1:30993-49891 GCA_033439905.1 Ceryle rudis | reverse complement strand
CTCTGCTCCACTGACCACAACTCTCTGGGCTCTGTCCTTCAGTCAGTTCCCAATCCACCTCACTGCACAATCACCCAATCCGCACTTCTTAAGCTTGGCTGTGAGGATTCTGATTGTTGGGCTTTGTGTCTGCAGCTCATGAGCACATTACTTACTGTGTGAGGACCACCTTAGTCCCTGGTAATTTGTGGATTTGTGCAGAGCTGTATAACACTTCTTGGTGTGTGTTTACCACTACTAGTATCCTTCTACAATGCAGGAATCCTTGAATTTTAGGCTTTAGAAATATATATTTGAACCATCTCTTCAAATAAATCAAATTGAACTGTGGTCTGATTCAGTTCTCCCCTGTAGAATTTCATTTGATTGTTTTCAGAAGAGTTTGAAGAACAGGCTTTTGTAAAAAGATGCTATTGGAAAAGATAAGATAAGCAGTAGTTCAAACTATTTGTTAATGAGACTCTTCCTACCCTATTCCATAAGGCTGCTAGATCACAGGATGAGATTGTTGAGATCTAAACTTTGCTTAGGTACTTTCCTAAAAAATTTCATTCATCTTCACACAAAAATGAAAAAAAGAACCTTAATTTTGAAATCAAAAGAAATTGTCATACCAATACTTTAGTGAAATTTCCATAGCTGTTTACATTTCTTTGAGATCAGCCCTGAAATCAGGATTTCTTGATTTCAGGAAGCTCATGTCTTTTGGATTGTGACTCTTAGGAAGAAGAAAAGAAACACCTAATATCGATGCTTTAAGTGTTCACAAAGGTATTAAAAATGTAAATGAATGATGAAAGATCATGCTGGAAGCATTCCCATACTCAATTATTAAACATGGTACAGAAAACTTGTTAAGGAAAGTATCTATATGAAAAATTACATTAACCAACTCTTGGAGAGAAAAAATTCAATCCCCATCTGACAGTTGTGATGATGCTGATCAGTAACCAAGACTGCAGATTGTTGGCTGATGCTGAAGTTAAATGCATATGACAGAAATAGCAGCAGTGATGGATGGCTTTGGATCTGCTGAACTGACAAAATGCTGCAATGCTTAGGATGCTTGGTTGTCAGTAAAAACAGGCAACATAGGGATGTGATATTTTGAAGTCTTTACATGACATAATATGAAATGATGGTCAGCACTGAATTTTGACTACTTGACATTAACAGTGTTAATTTATACGTGAGAATCTGTCTACCACAGCTGGAATGCAGGTCATTTGTTGAAATATCAACATGGAGTGCAAACTAACATATGGAAGTTGAAGCTAATACAGCCATAAACATATATGAAACTCAAACTTTTGCACAGATGACTATGTACACGGGGGTTTATTTATGTCATCCTTCTATAGATCTCCTTTTAAAATGAGGTGTTTGTGAGGAAATCATCTCACATATATTCTGGGGAAACTCAAATCCACATTGTGATTCCTTTTTTCTAACATCACATAACTTAGAGGAAATAAAAGGAAAAAAAAATCTAACAAACAGATAGAACAGCGGCTCATATAGTGTTGTGTAGTTGCATTTCTATACCAAGTCACCATTTTTGTCCATCTATTTTTAGTATTTTCATTGCACCAGTATCCTATCATTGCCCATCAAACATTTTTTTCTATTCTGGTCTTTATATTTCTTCTCTTTTCTTTTGGTTAAAGCAATCTCCTTCAACAAAATCCATCAAGTCAGTTTAGGAATTAATTGCATCTATTTGTGGGTCATAGCCCTTTTCCTTATTTTGTCTGTCTACTACTAAGGCTGAAAACCATTTGGAGAAGACTATTTTGTACAATAACTGGCACATACAGTTCCCATTTTTACCTAATACTCTGGTAACGTCACAGTACATAGTATTAAAATGGATATGTTAAGCTACAAGGGAGAATGATTTAATCTACACTGTTGCGTTGGATGGATTCAAGGCTAAATCTGCATTACCTCCTTCTTTTTAGGCATGACCTCAGTGCCAGCTCTTGGCTAACACAACTGTATTTCTTGAAGGAAAGTTAGGTTTGCACTGGCCTTAGGATGTTTACACTTACCTGACACAAAGGGAGGCATCCTGTGCAATTTCCAGCAATTCCCTCTTGTGGGGCAGTGGTTGAGAGGGTGATCTGGCATCCTTCCTATTATTTGTCATTCTAGTATCTTACCTCTGTTCTATAGAATGAGAATCACCCACATCGCTTTAGCTGTATAAGAGTTAAATGTCAAGAACTGCATCGTCTGTAGTAAACAAAGAGAAACAGATATGTCCAGAAGATGATTCAATCCTTCTCACTTAAGCATCTACTTTAGTATTCAACAAATTGCTTCTGGAGACACCTGGATCACTCTTTAAAACCAGAACCCTATTTGATTGAAAATCACTGTAAATAATTTTACTCCACTTTTATTTTCTACCCAGCAGCCACATTTTTCTTGTTCATTCCTACAGAGGTATAACAAACGTGCATTACATTAGACTCAGATTTATTTTTTTTTTTCATCATCACTCTGAATATTTTAATTTTATTTTAGATTTCTGTGGTTAATCTGATATGCAATCATATTTGTGGGAGGGAAAAGTATTTGCACTTGCCAGTAAAAGTCGACTGTGATGAAAACTTCTTTTATTTCCCAGAGAAATAATTTTTTTTGGTAAATATCTGCAAAATTTGATCTTATACTTACCTAGCACTGTTTTTCAAATTGTGTGGAAACAGCAAATACTTTTAAAATAAAATTATTTGGCTTATATTACTGATCCACTGTCTCTTTCCCAGACGTCACGGAGGGAAGTGTCATCCTTCTCAGTCCTCCTAGTACTGATTAAAACTAGTAAGAACCAGTTCCAACCTATTGATTGCAAAAGGAAAATAAATTAAAAGCTATACTGTTCACTAGCTGTTAGGATTGGTAGTATTGATACTACAAGTGAGGATATTAATTTTTATGTTTAAAACCCAGCTTTTGAAAGAAAAATACAAAAGTTCAGACACCAGAGTAATAGGAACTACAGATCATTCCATCAAGTATTAGATAGAAAAAGGAGGTGAAAGAAAAGGAGAACAGTAATAGGAAAACTAATAGAAAAACAGATCCAATGCGTGTGCATTGATTTTTGTGATTACTGTTTATTAAAATGTGGTGGATACAGATTATCTTCCCTTCAAATGCTCTGTATTTATTATTGCTTCATTTGCCTTGAAATGATAACTGCAGGCACTTAAATAAATGGATTCCAACGTTGTCTAGTTTCATTCTACCATCCTTGCCTGTGATAAGTGCCCCTGTAGAAACTTCTTTAAGCAATGTTTCTCTGTTAATCACAAGGTCTTTCTTTGTATGTCTTCTGCAGTGTTTGTACTGCCTGCATTTTATCTCTTATTCTATTGGTAGGAGAATATTTTCTAGTATAAAAAAAAAATGCTGTATTTTTGGAAACAAGCTTTACTGTGATTTTATTGTATAATGTACATTTTTGAGTCAGGCATTCTAAGATATGGCAGAATCAATGCCTCTGCCACAGACTTCCTAGGTGACTCTTTGCACAAGTCCACCTACGTTATGGCCATCTAAGTAAATGAAAAGTGGCCAGGCATGTTCCTGGGAACTGAGGCCCTCTGGCATAGAATAACCGTATCTATGTTAACAAGATCTTTTTTTCTTCCAGGCATGGTAGATGTTTGCACACTGTCCACTGATAATGCTCCCTGGACTCAGATAACCCCCAAACTGAAATTACCAATTGTTTGCAGGTGTTAGCTGGATTAGCCAAAACCTTATCAGCAACTGCTCTAACAGACATAAAAACACTTCCAGGCACTGCTTAATTTACCAGTAGAGGTGTACCTTTAAACACTGTACACCAAATCTCAAAAACTATCATGATGCAGATGGGTATACATTACAATTCTAAAAATTTTTATGAAATGGAAGTTAGGTATGTAGATGCTTATGAAAATGCCACTAACTGCCTCATTGCATTATGTATTGCATCTTTAGATGGTATGTGCATTTTAAAATGTCTGCCAATAAAATATAATTTATAGTTTCTCCCTGGTTTGTCTTCCAGTGCTCAGAGAATGACTACACTGCAGGCTGTGGCTATGAGCTAAAAATCCATGTATTCATGCAGGCTTGTGCTCAGATTTTACAGCCAGTGCTGAACTCTGTACCATGGCAATACACTAATTATACAGCAATTAAAAGCTTGCTTAGGTATGTCTATGAGTAGCATTAATGCTACAGACGTCTTGCCTATAGAATCAGGATTGTCTCTCTAGGGTAAGAAAGGTAGGTGCTACTTCCTTACACAAACTAAAAGTTTACAGTCCAGCACCTGTGGTGTGAGCATTATTCACTCCCTTATGGAAAGCTGCTTTTTTGTTTCAAATGGTTATGAGTTACTGAATGCTGCTACTGACAATTGGCCAACTGCAGGTGTAAATCCACCTAGAAAACCCTACAGTGACAGTCTGGAATTTCCCCACTTTCTAATCACAATTTCAATGTTATTGTCTTTTGCCAATGAGAGCTAAATGAGATCTTTTGTTTTAGCTGTAATCCCCTAATTGCTGAGTTGTTACATCTGTATTTTTGCTATGTACGAAGTTTTGATATCTCTAATAAATTGTGCTTATTTATAATTGACTTAAAACACTCCTTTAATTTCATTATAGTTCCAAATGTGTTTTTTCCCTACATGTTTCCACCCTAATGGCTTCAAAATCTTAATTCAGGAATGCAGTTAGATGACTTCTCTGAAGGTTTGGAAAGCACTGAGGAATGCCTGACGGATGTATCAACTACAAAAGTTTGATATATGAATGAAGATATATAGAGAGGTCTTGCATAATAAACACAAAAGCTATTTGCATTAATTTCAGCGTGAAGTATCATGCTTACAAAATTTTCATGGCAGCAGTGTTGCATTTTGTTGAAGTGATAACTTCATAATTCTCAGAGATGGTGCACTCATTACTCTGCGGCAGTACGAAGATACTGTGCAATGCCTTCATTAGACAGGAATAGGTATATGATGCTACTGAGCAGTTTGCCATCTTTCAAATTAGAAGGAAAGGAAAGCATAAATACATAGAATCCACAATGAAAGCAGGAATGCAGTAACGGTGCAGACCTTCTTCAGAGTGTTCTTTCTGCTTACTAGTACATGCCATATCCTGTTCTGTGCCTACTGTCTAAAGCAACGTCTGTCTTACTGTATTCCTGCTCTTCAATGATTCTGCCTTACTCTGTGCCCTGCATAGAACAAGTCGGTTGGGCCTGGGCCTTTTTCCTACATTTTTTCAGAAGTTCAGGGTATTCTTTATCGACAATGTTCAAAACTCAAGCACTTAATTCATGGGACTGCCTAGTTAGATAAATACCGCTAAATAAAATAAGGCAATGGACCAATACCTAACCCTGCAGACAAACAGAGTGAAGAATCTTGCAACTAGAATATGTAGGATGAGCAAACATGTTATGTCCACACCATGGAGAACTCTGTTCTGGAGTTCCTCTGGTCCTGGTGTGGTGTTTCCATTGGTCTGGCACTAACCCATGTGCTTTGTATGTCTTGAAAAACTGTTTTACAATGTAAAGGCTTTGCTGCAGCTCAGCAAAGAGGCTGTCTCAACATTTCCTTCTAAGAGAGGTGCTCCAGTCCCCCAGTCACCTTTGTTGCCCTCCACTGGGCTCTCTCCAGTAGTTCCCTGTCTCTCTTGAACTGGGGAGCCCAAAACTGGACACAGTATTCCAGATGTGGCCTCAGTAGGGCAGAACAGAGGGGGAGAATGACCTCCCTTGACCTACTAGACATACTCTTCTAAATGTACCCCAGGATACCATTGGCCTTCTTGGCAACAAGAGCACACTGCTGACTCATGATTAACTTATTGTCTACCAGAACTCCAAGATCCTTCTTTTCAGGGCTGTTTTGCAGCAGGTCTACCCCTAATCTACATTGATGCATGGCATTATTCCTCCCCAGGTGCAGGACCCTATATTTGCCCTTCTTGAACCTCATTAGGTTCCTCTCTGCCCAACATTCCAGCCTGTCCAGGTCATTCTGGATGGCAGCACAGCCTTCCAGTTTTGTATCATCAGCAAACTTGCTGAGACACTCTGCCCCCTTGTCTATGTCATTGATAAATATGTCGAACAAGACTGGACCCAGTACTGACCCCTGAAGAACACTGATGGTTACAGGCCTCCAGCTCAACCCTTCACCACAGATCACAACCCTCTGAGCTTTGTTACTCAACCAGCTCTCAATCCACCTCACCGTCCACTCACCTAACCCACACTTTCTGAATTTCCTAATAAGGATGTTATGGGAGACAGTGTAACAAGCCCTGCTGAACTCAAGGTAGATGACTTCCACTGCTCTCCCCTCATCTAACCAGACAGTTATGAGATCATAGCAGGCTATCAGATTGGTCAAGCATGATTTCCACTTGCTAATCCATGTTGACCTTTCCCAATAACTTTCATTTCTTCCACATGTTTTAAGATGACATTCAGAACAATTTGTTCGATCAACTCTCCACAGACAGAGGTGAGACTAACTGGTCTCTAGTTTCCTGGGTCAGCCTTCTTGCCTTTCTTAAAGACTGGAGTGACATTGGCCTTCCTCCAGTCCTCAGGCATCTCTCCTGTTCTCCATGACCTTTAAAAGATGATGGAGAGTGCTACAGCAATAACATCTGGCAGCTGTCTCAGAACTTGTGGGTGTATCACATCAGGGCCCATGGATTTATGGATGTTTGGCTAAGTGATCTTTAACCTGGTCCTCCTCTACCAAGGGAAAGTCTTCCTCTCTCCAAATCTTTTCTCTTACCTCCAGGGTCCAGGGTTCTTGAGAGCTGGCTTTAGCAGTGAAGACCAAAACAAAGGCGGCATTCAATAACTCCACCTTCTCTGTATCTTTCACCATTAGGGCACCCACCTTGTTCATCGGTGGCCCCATATTTTCCCTAGCCTTCAATCTTCTATTGATATACTGGAAAAATCCTTTCTTGTTGTCTTTGATGTCCCTTGCCAGATTCAATTCCAGGTGAGTCTTAGCTTTCCTTGTTGCATCCCTGCATTCTCTGACAACAATCCTATATTCTTACCAAGTAGCCAGTCCTGTCTTTGACATTCCGTAAATTTTCTTCTTCCATTTGATTTTTTTCAGAAAACCCTTATTCATCCATGAAGGTGTCCTGCTTCTCTGCTTGATTTCTTACTCATAAGGGTGCAGTGATCTTGAGCCTGGGGGTAGTAGTGTGTGAATACTGATCAACTCTTATGGATGCCTCTACCTTCTAGAGCCTTGACCCATAGCATTCCATTGACTAGGTCTTTGAAGAGGTTACACTTAGCTCATCTGAAGTCCAGGGTTGTGATCGTAGTATTTCTTTACTTCTTCCACAGCAAATACTGAACTCCACCAGCTCGTGGTCACTACAGCCAAGGTTGCCTCCAATCTGTACATCCCCAACAAGTCCTTCTTTGCTTGTTAATACAAGGTCCAGCAGTGCATCTCTCTTCGTACGTTCTTCTTTCACTTGTATCAGAAAGTTGTCCTCAGTGCTCTGCAGGAATCTCCCGGACTGAGTGTGTCTAAATATGTTGTCTCTCCAGTAAATATCAGGGTGGTTGAAGTACCCCATGATGATCAGGGTCTGGGATTGTGAGGCTGCTTTCAGCTGTCTGTAGAAGGTCTCATCAACCTTCTCACCCTGATCAGGTGACCTGTATTAAACAACCACAACAGTGTTACCCATATTAGCCTACCCCTTAATTCTTATCCATAAGGTCTCAACATGTTCCTCTCCTAGGCAGAGGTTGATGCATTTCAGGTGTTCTTTCACATAAAGAGACACTCCACCCCCCACAGCTCGCTGGCCTATGTTTCCTGAATGGTACACAGCTGTCCATAACAGCATCCAGTCGTACACACTATCCCACCATGTCTCAGTAACTGCAATGAGATCATGGCCCTGATACCACACACAGAGCTCTACTTTTTTCCTGTTTGTTCCCCATACTGCACACACTAGTGTACAGGCATTTCAGGGAGGTGGACAAGCATTCAGGTTTTCCTGGAGGAGAGGGGGAGGGTATACCACAGTCATACACAGCCCCAGGGTGGTTTGTCTTCAGGTTCTTGTCTTTGGAGGTAGCTAAGGAGCATTTGTGTCAAGTCTGGTTGACCTGACTTATTCCTCAGGTGGATGCATTGACATGAGTGTTTCCATTTTGTACCCCACCCCCCAAATCCACCAGTTTAAAGCTCATTTCACTAAGCTGAAAGCCTGCTACCAAAGATTGTCTTACCTGTTCCATACAGGTGCATCTCATCCCTCCATAACAGGTTATACTCGTTGAAGAATGTCCCATTGTCACAAAAAACAAAACCCTCACAATGACACCAGCCATGTAGCCAGAAGCTGATATGCATTGTATGTCTATTTCTGTCTACCCCTTTTCTTCCACGTGATAAGATTGAGGAAAAGGTAACTTGTGCAACAATTTTTTTTACCTGTACCCCTAGGACTTTATAGTCCTCCTTGATTCTGCCCATCTTCTGGTTTGCTGTGTCAGTCATGCCCACAAGGAAGAGTTATAGGGGATAGTAGTCTGTGCTTTTGATTAGTTGTGGTACCCTTTCGGTATTGTCTCTGATCTTAGCTCCTGAGAGGCAGGAGACCTCTTGTGACTCTCTGTCAGGTCAGCAGATGGATGCCCAGTGCCCTCTAAGAGAGAGTCACCCACTACAGGTACTTGTCATCTCTTTTTGTGGTGTTTACTGTGTGCTGCTTTCACAGATACTTCCTGGAGCTCTTGTTCCTGGGTGTCTGTGGCTGTTAAAATCCCAGTTCTGTTTGTGGTTGCAATTGTGGAAGGTGGAGACTGAAGAGGAGTCCTGCTTTTGTAAGTCACCAGTGTCCAAGGTGTCTCATTTGCAGTGGTGTCTCTGACAGGAACATGCTTGTGAAGCCACCTGTCTCTCTCCATCTCAGCTCTACTGAGTTTATTGTAACTCTGCCATTTGATGTAACATGTCATCAATCTGAGCACACCTTTTCACCAGGAGCTGGGTTTGGGCACTCCCTGCAGCTACAGCCTGGATTGAGGTCTCCTTTGGTACCAGATCTGTCTGGGTGGGCACAACAGACATCACCAGGGTTTTCTCAGAAGGAACAGTGGTTTTAGTCCTGAGGTGAGCACCCACCATTTTGCTAGAGCCCCTACCCTCAGCTGTGGCCCTACAAGGAGATTACAGAGCTCTCCCCGCAGCTGAGGAGCCACTGCAGTGCTGCACTGACTGAGCCTCACCACCCTGACCTTGTGCCACAGCCACACCACGCCCAGCTGACATGCCACTCATGCTCCCCAGGCCAGTGTTTGATGGGAGTGGAGTGGCTGCTGGTGATGCTCCTCAGCTGCCTTCCCACAAACTGCCCACCCCTGGCACAAGCAAGCTGCTCTCCCAGCTTCCAAAAGCCTCAAAGGAGACAAGAAAGAGCCAAAAATAGCCCTTTGCTGATCCTTTTTGTTATGATTACCTCTCCCCAGTGCAGACTCACCACACTAGAGTTGGTGTCCCTGGCAAGAATCAGCTGTACCAACTGTATTAGGCTTACATTCCCTTATATAACACTCAGGAAACGGAGACTACAGAAATATGCCACAGGAGAGTACTTATTTGAATTTACAAAGTCTTATGGAAGTTCAGTTGTGCTTTGTTGTTTTGGGGGATTTTTTTTTGTTGTTGTTCTGAGTGAAATCCAACCAATCTATTCAGCCCAAGTGCTTCTGTAAAGAGACCAAAAAAGGGCTTAAGGAAACAAAGGAGACAGAGACTCACAAAGCTCTTTGTACTTAATATAGCTTTTTCATTAGTTCTTTTTTTTTGTGATTCTAGGAAATTTTGCCCTTTAAAATTACTTCTTTGTATGCACTTCCTTTCAAAAAAATAAATGTTTTATTTACAATTGGGTGTCCTTTTTAAACAACAAAATCTTTTCTACAACTCCCAATTGCTTAAGTCCTCTTTTTCTAACACCAAGCAATTTGTCTTTTGTTAAGCACAAACCTACTTTTGTGAGAAGCATTTAAAATAAATGAAGCCCACAACATACACCTGACAAGCTTTTCATGGTGTGTGTTGTAAAGAGATCCAATAGTATGCAAACACCTGAACCTCATTTTGAGGATCTCAAAGGTCATTTAAATGGATGCACAATTAAGGTATTTTTATGAGTTTGATTACATCTCTCTTGCGTATGTTTTTGAGGACTGAAGAAGGGGGTAATAAAATATTGCTACAAAGATAATTCCCTGGCAATTCTGGGAATGTCATTATGGCATTTACAACAAATGAGTAATGAAGAAGAAGAAAAATTACAATGTAAGCAACTTGGAACAGAAATTTAATTTAAAATTCATAGTTTATGAGTTCTTCAACCACAGAGTTGAATGGCCAAAAAGAAAGAAGTAATCCTTATCTAATCCTCATTGCTGTTTTTCCTGTGTTTGTGTTCCTGTCATGTAAGTTCCTTGGGACAGGGAAAGTTTGTGTATTGTCTAGCATTATAATAATTTAGTCTGGATTTAGAACATTTAGGTAATGTCTTAAAACAAAAATAATAAACATAGTCCTATTTCGATATAGATACACCAAGATCATGGCTACTTTGCAAAGTTTTTCCAACTTGGGTTTGTTACAAACTTCCCATAGTTACAGTAACGTCACAAGATGGGGAACAAGTGTGGGAATAGCAATGAGAAAGCTTTGCAAAAGTTGTGTGTATAATAATAAATACCTGTAGTCTCCACTGAAGAACTCAAGTATTTGATGCATGGCTTGGTAAAACACTCTGCATTACCTAATACCGAGGGAGCAAGGAGTTAACCAGAGTTTAATTTCCCACTTTGCTTCTCCCAGGTAAATGACAGAAGAGTCTGATCATAAGCAGAAGAGAAAAAAAGTTTTGCAATTAGTGTTCTACCACAAACTATAATACAATGGGGGTTACCATAAAATAAAAATTCATTTTCTACATATTTTCTGACTAATAATAACTTCTGAACTTTAACTTTGAATGAGAAGAACTCCAGATCATTTCTTTGTTTTTCTTTTAAGTCATTCCACCACTTACACATAGAGGCATCAAAATCTGTCATTTTTCTTTTTGAGAACAATGTTGTGAATGGAAAATATAGCTAAGTAGCTCAGTTTTCTCAGCATCGATTGCTCCTTCCCTCCTGGTTATAATGAGGATTGCTTTTGATGATTATTAGGATGGCATTTTGCTATTGCCAAGGCACTGGCATGAACACTTTCATGCTTTCATGAACTCCTCTTTTTTTTTTGGGTTGTTGACAGCAGGATTACACTGATTAAATATATCTATTCAAAGTAGGTCAGATGAATCCTGCCCTAAATATGGAGAAATTTTCACTGTGCGTACACAGGATCCTGGAGTGGCTGATCATACTGAAATAAGATCACATGAATCCCAACTTTCCCATCTTTTTGAAGATGGGAAAAAAACTACAAAGATTTTTTTCCACCTTTCTACACTAGTAATTTTTTATAAAAACATTCTTCTCTGTTAAAAACATAACCACAGATTCACAGTGTGTTGCAATTTCTGCTGTTAAAGTAATACTACATCAAAGTGTTCTGCAAACATTGAGTAGCCACACAGGAAGATAGCACATGGTCATTGCTGTCATTTCTCCCTGTATATTATAGACTGTCAGGTTGTTCATACAGACAGAAGTCTCAGGGTATACATGAGTTATCATGTACTTCTGCTTTGTTCCTAAAATATCCAGGCCTCTTTCTGATACGTTGTGAAAAGAAATTCAAAGGCATTATTCTAGCTTCCAGGAAATAGTCTTGTCACTAAAACATAAAATGAAAAATAAAGTGAAACAAAGAGTAGCTTCTTTGTTGTAAAATACAGTGTGAGTTGCAGTCTTGTGCTCCAAAAGAGACATTTTATCTTCTTACTTGCCCATCACATTCTGAGGACTTAGCAAAGTGATTAGGAACTGAAGTCAGAGGCAAAAGGAGTTTTGTGGTCTGCCTCAAAGAAACTCTATTTATCTATAAATGTCTTCATTCAACAAAGAAGAACACTGAAATTCCTAGGAAATTTCTCTGTGAGAAAAACTACTAGAGAGGAGTTTTTGTTCTTATTCTTTGGAAATCAGTGAAAAGTTTGAAGTCCAAAATGGAGTTAGGAGTTGTAGCAATGTGTTTTTAGCCTTTGCCTATGTGCCAGAAGAAATTCAGAATAAAGAAGAGTCCTCATTATGTGTGAGAGTTGTGGTCTTGGGCAGAATTTATCTACTGCAACACTTAGGTTGAACAAATATTCAAAAAAGCATGTAAGTGCCTATCTAACTTGCTGTAGAAACACTCATTTGTACCTATGTCCTGGGAACTATTTGCTTCAAGCCTTGCTTTAGTGCTTAGACCGGGCAAACAGGTTTGAGTCAGCTATGAATTAAAATATTCAAGCTCTTATAGAGGAGGATTACACTGTCTGAAATTACAACAGGATATTATGAGTTAGTGGTCCTAATCTTAAGGAAAGATTTCATACACTAGTTGTTCCCTACATGTTGTGTTATCTCTCTTACTGGATGCGGGGAATTCATAATTCTGTTAATTTCTTGAATTTTGCACAGACATCAGAAATATCAGAAAGGACCCTTTGACTTCTGCTGGCATAGAACTTAAAAGTTTGTGGGGTGGGTTGGTTGGCTGGTTGGAGGGTTTTTTGCCTTTTGCCATCATTTGAAGGAATTTAATAATATTCATTGTAATACTAAATTGGAATAGGTTTTTTTAAATGCATAATAATTTTATGCAATTATGTATTAAAAAATTATTTCCAACATTAGACCTATCCTAACATAAGTCTGGCTGGTTTTGGCTTGATTTTATTTGTTCATTCCCCCCCTCTTTATTGAAATAATTTTCCATATTTTATTTTTTAATTTTGTTCTTTTCAAAAACTGGCCAATCACGCATTGGCTTCTATCAGTAATTATGTTGCTAATGGATCTTTCCCAGCTTGATCTGAGGTACAATTTACTAGGATTTTTCATTTGCTTAACTTTTTAAACATTTGGAACACTGGTAAGTAGAATACTAAGAACATTTCATTTAGCATCCACTTTGAACAGACTTTAACAGCCTTGTAGCCAGAAAATCAATGGAGCTCTGTCTAGTGATGGGACAGTAGGAAACTAAGAAAAGACCAGACTGTTAACAAACACTCCATAAAACATAGTAAATAAATTGAAAAGAAAAATTTAAAACCCAAATAGAAAGTCTGCAACTTTATCAATATAAAAAGATCCCATTTGTCATTTTTGAAATTTCACATGGCAGACTTTAGGTTAAAAGAATTTTGCTCTATTCTGACCCCAGAAATCAATTAAGTATTTTTTTAATTATATTTTGCATAACTGAGCTTTTGTTTGTTGCATATTATCATTTATAAAACAGGTGTTCTAAACTATGCCTTACTTTCACTGTAAAATTCTATGGAAAAGGAAATATTTTATCTACCTCTCACTGGTTTTATGTAAATATCTGCACTGTTTACATGTGGACACAATGTGGTCACGAGACCTACACCTTGTGTAACTGCAAGATTAGACTGGTTATGAGGTTGTCTGGCAAGTCTCTACAGATCATGATATATAGTGGAGTCAACTATTCCATAGATAGAATATGCAAAATACAGTGAGGTTCAAGAAGAGACATAAAGAAGGAGAAACTAAAGTGGTCTTGACAGTCCATCTTCTGGTATTGTGGAAAGGAAAAAAAAACAGAAAACACTTGAGGATGTGTAGCTAGTGAGGAACTGAAGAAGGTTTTTGAAAATCTCAGACTCCATTGAGACCACAGAAAGGACAATGCATTTCAGGTGGAATGCAGCTCCTCAGAGGGAGGAGAGTGAACTTCTTGTCTTCTGTTTGGGTGACAGAAAAAGTATCAAATTAATAACAGACTGGAGAGGTATCAGTTAGTCAAATGTAGTTCAAAACAGCATGTCATGAACAAATCAAAACAATAACCAAAAGCATGAAGAAAAGACATTTTTTTTCAAGTGCTTACATGTCAGTTAGAAGTAATGAGCAAGAAGAATTTAAAATTCTCATTGAAAAGAAGAAATTTTACACAACTGAAACAAGTGAAAACCAGTGGGTTGATTTATATCATTGAAATACTAAAATCACCTGTTAAAACCTGCTTGGGATGGAGAGAACAGTTAGAAGGGGAAGATGCTGTGAAGGAGTTGTTGGCACCCCAGAATCTAAAGATACTGAACACAAAAGACATATTCTCTGAAATCTGTGGCTGAGACACACAGAAGTATCTGTATTTTAGGCTTTTCTGTATGTGGCGGCAGGGGAGAAGAAGGTCCATTATGGAGAATTTCAATTCAGGAGACTTGCATAAAAGAAATTCAAACACTGGAACAAGTTTTCCAGAAAGGTTGTGGAGACTCCATGCCTATAGATGTTTAAAACATGAGTGGACATGGTCCTGGGAAACCTTCTGTTGGTGATGTTGCTTTGAACAGGATGATTGAACAAGATGCTCTTCACAGATGCTTTCTGACCTCAAGTACCATGCGACTGTGTAAAAATCAATGAAATCCAACATTTCAAAGTTACTACTAATAATAACAACTAAGTATTGTAGAAGTGGATATGACAAAAGGATACGAATACACAGATTTGTTACAGGCTAACTGTGAGACACCAATGTGGTACAACTTCAAAACTGGGAAATAATACATTAAAGTGTACCAATGGCTGCATTTTTGATGGAAAAGAATTAATGTAATTTTACACATATACATCAGTTTTGGATCTATTTAAGAACGATGAATTAAGCGTCATACAGAGAAAGGCTCTTAAAACATTATGATCTTACCTAAATCTCGCTACATTTTCTATTAAAAACATAAAGAGAAAAAGCCTCATCATGGGAAAAACCTAAGTGAAAGAAAACTGGCATATATTCAGGTGGGAAATATGAAGTAGACTTGTAAATAGTAGAAAGAAGAAGTTCTGAACAACTTTCAGGACACTGAAAGGAAAAAATCCATCTGTTTTAAAATGATGCTTTATGAACTGATGGATTATAGATTTTCAGCAACAGCATGGGGCTGGAACCCAAGACATCCTTCAAGAGTTAAATATACAGAGAAATTCTAAATGACTGTGACACAAAATACATCCAGGAAAAGATAATTTTCTTTGGACATGAGAATGCTAGGTAAAAAATATTTAATGACTGGAATAGTTTAGGAACTTCCTATTTTGACTTAAACTTGTTTATCACTGCTTATTGTCAGTAAAATTTTTGACATACATACAGGTAAGCAAGAAAAAAAAAATCAGTAATATACATGCTTCTTTTTTGAAAGAATTATTTTCAAAAAATTGTGGGTGAGCACAGCTGATTTGGGAGACAAAACAGAACCAGAAAAAATGCATTAAAAATAATAATTGCTTAAAAATTTTTAATAATTTAAGAATATAACTTATTAGAAGATTAAAATCTTTTGCTTCTACAGCGAAGACAGAATAACTTTAGATCATTTTGGCCAAAAGGGGGAAAAAAAGAGAGCAATGGACTATAAATAATACAAAGGTGCAGCTGTAAAATGCAAAAAATGTATATAGGGAAACTAAGAAGGGATCATTATTATAACAAAAACATTGGTTATATTGCTACATGGAGGTCATAAAATTTTTGAAAACCATGACAAAAACCCTACAAAACCTGTACTTCCAGTTTCACACCTTTGGGGATAACATACTAGAAAAGGAAAACATAAGCTTAGGGGAAAAAAAAAAAAAAATCTTAATCACAGTGACTTTGTTCTGAAAAAGAGTTCAGGACTTACAAGTCTTTGAAAGAAACATTCTTGGAAGAGCTGTTGTCCATCATGCTGATGTTACACTTTCTGAGAATTTTGTTGAAATCCTGGACTGGGATGAGTCCCTCTGACATTTGTTTATCCTTCTTCAAAGTAACAACAGACTGAGGTGATGTCAGCCCTCATCTAAGAAACCCTGGCCTCGCTGATGCCATAGGAGTTAAATATTTTTCTTACTGAAATCATTCTGATTTACAAAGAATGTACACAGAGGTTCCATTACTCCAAACACAGTACAATTAAACAAAAGGAGAGCATTTCCTTTCTCACAGTTCTATGCCAGCTTTCTAGACAAGCACATCACTCAAAAAGCTCTCCCTGTTTTGTTTTTGTTGTGACTACACTGTTTTTCCCTGTTTTCATTCCTCTTGGTACTATTTTGTGGCTTGTTTTCTGATTCCTTCTCTCTTGTAGATGCAGAGCTATGTGCAAATCAGTTGCAGTCCCCTGAATTTGTATTCAGTGTAATCATGGGGTGAAAACTTCTACTGTTTCATTAATTATAAGGAGAAGGATGTTTAATTGTTTTCCTATGTTTCCCGATATGGCAATATTTAGTATCTTCTTTGACCTCAAGGAGCACTGTGATTGCCCATGTGTCAAAAAAGCTTGTTTGAAATATCCTAGATTCACGTACATCACAAGATTAATAAGCAGACACTCAATACGTTAAGAACTGGTTAACACACCACTCTAATGTGGATTGTTTTCAGTAAGAGTCCTATATCAAATAATGGTTTCAATAATGGGTGGCAAGAACTAAGAATCAGAAGATGTTATTCAACATTTCCGTATGCCTCATTAAATATCAAAACATTGTTGACAGATTACGTTACAGAGACAAAGATTGGCAGAGTGGTACATAATTATGAAGACCAGGAAGTTATAAAGAAAAATTTGGATTGTTTGGCAAGCTGAACTCATTCAAGTAAAATGCAAAGTTATGCATCTAGGTCACATCTAAACAGTAGAAAACTATATTTTGGAAATCAGTAGCTCAGGAAACAATGAGAAGTGTCATAATATCATCACACCCTGCATGATAACATGGCAAAGAGAACTGTTTCAGGTCTTTGAGGTACAGCTACAGTGATGTTTAGGTCCAGAAAGATTACTTTTCTCCTAGAATACTGTGTTTGGACTTGGTGGCAGTTTGAGAACACAGCTTATATTTATCACTTGGAATGATTAACCAAAAGAACAAAATAGCAAGATAAATGCTTGATTTTTTATTTCATAACACCTAAAAAATAAGGAAAGCATGACTTTCTGGAAATATGATTTATTCAAACACCGGGTATCTATAATCAAAATAAATAGTAGAATTAATGAAATAGTTAACACTAAGGTTATCAATTTCAGGTCTTAAAGTATATTGTTTGATGATTCATTTTTTATAGACTGAGTCACTCAGGATTATATTTTCAACCTTTTTTTCAACAAATCCATTGATTTTGGAAACTTTTGGGTTCAGTTTGGTGAACAGACAACAGACGAATGAAAGACTCGGTGACTGGGTAGTGGCCGAGTTGTAGTCATAGAGTCCTGCTCTCATTTCTCTTAACTGCTATGATCTACTTAGCTAGTAATAGCCCAGTCACTGAGGATGGGCACTTTATGCAGTTTAGTTACAACTCCTAAAGGGCTCAGGTGGGAGTTTGGCTGAGTATTCAGTATAGAAGTGGAAAAGGATTATAAAAAATGAAATATGGACCTGAGTAGAGAAAAAAAAAAAAATATTTCCTTGATTAGGAGCTGAAGATGTCCTTGACAGCATTGTAAATCACTGCTGCCTCACTAGCCAATCCTGCACCTGTGCAAGGAAATAGTAATGATGACATTTTCTTACTCCTCCATCACCCAACTGGAATGTCAATAGCCTGAAATAATAAAATCTGGACTGTGATGATTTCTCTCTTCTGAATGTGTCAATCTGACTGCATTTGTTTTGCTTGAAATTCTTCATGTTTTTCCCATTAAAAGGAAAACAAACAAACAAAACCCACAAAATCACAACCAAATAAATGACCTGTCTCTCCATTAAGGGACCTTTTATTGATATCCTACCTCACTCTTCCTAGATCTGCCCTCTTGCTCTATGTGCCATCAGCCATGATGATACATGTCTCTCTCATTTTTGTAAGAATGGGAATCATATTGCTTCCCTTAGCAGTTCTGCTCTCAGTCTGCTCTATCACCCACCTTGGAGCAGAAGCCTTCAAAAAGTACAGCTCTAAGACTAAAGCAAGAAGTGCAGACTTAGTCAGGAAGCAAAAGGAAGTTTTAAATGAGGTCCCCACACCTCTAGACAGAAATCTTGGTGACAAACATCACTTCCTAAATCTTGTAATGATTTATACCTCTCCCCCCCATATTGGGGGTTATGCTTTTCTTTCCAGGGGACAGTACTCATCACAGGGTTATGGATCGTTCTGCTCCTTTGCTTTTTTTGTGGCATCAAAGCTCTTGCACTTTTGACTTGAGTGAGCTAGCTTCTCTGGGAAAGATGAGGGAGACTTCTTCAAGCTAAATTAAAGCCTGATGAGAAGGGCATTGTTCTTGGGAATGAGGGGTAGATGTTTAAATCTTTTTTCAAGTTGAGGGCCCCACATACCTTGCAGCCTTACAAGTACTTCACATTATCAGGCAAACAGGGGAAAACACAACCAGTTTCATAGAATCATAGAAATGTCTGGGTTGGAAGGGACCTCTAGAGGTCATCTAGTCCAACCCCACTGCTGAGAGCAGGGACATCTTCAACTAGAGCAAGTTGCTCAGAGCCTCGCCAAGCCTCACCTTGAATGTCTCCAGGCATGGGGCCTCAACCACCTCCCTGGGCAACCTGTTCCAGTGTTCTACCACTCTCATGGTAAAGAACTTCTTCCTAACATCCAATCTAAATCCACTCTTTTCTAATTTAAAACCATTGC
>JAAGNO010013628.1:1570-23785 GCA_033439905.1 Ceryle rudis | reverse complement strand
GAAGAGTACAACCCCAAACTCCAAAAGCTAATCGAAAGCGCCCCCAAATCAAAACCTACTAGGAACTACCAAGAAGATCAAACTAAGAGTGCCCTTAGAAAATTATTACAGAGCTGTATTATGGCTAGCTCCAACTCTTATTCCTGTACTCAGCACTCCCGAGGTTTCAGATTCTGTACCTTTTCAGTGTTGTTTTTGTTGTTCTGAAATGGCCTTTCTGGCTTAACGTTTTTGGGAAAAATTAAAAAGAGCTATCACAGTGTATAGTTTTACAATATAACTAAGCTGATTTGATTGTTAGATTGTACTGAAAGTGAGGGTAGCAAGAAGACATACTCTTTTCCTGCTTTCTGCCTCTGTTTATTTCCTGCTTTTTTGTCACTATTCACCTGACATTTCGTTGATCTGTTTCAGGCTGTTGAACTGGAATCAGATTAATCCTATTGAAAAGGAAAAAGAGCAGAGATCAGGCAGGTAGAAGAGGGAAGGGAACAGAACACGGAAGAGCCATGAGTCTTATAGGGGACTAACAGACCCATTTTGAAGCCATAGCTGCTACAGTGGCTTAGCTACGATGCGCAAACATAGTCTTGCAGATCAGATAGTTCAGGTGACTGCTGCACATGTCCAAAAGCCTGAGGAGGTCACTATTTCACCCTTTACCCATTCAGCTCCATGCCGAGTCCAGCCCCACGTGGCACTGAAAATAAAGGCAGAGCTTCCCTTCTGTGCATTGACTGGCAGACTGGCTTTCCACCAACCTCTTTCACCCCACTTCATATATTTTCCACTTTAGAAAATCTTCTGCCATCTTCAAAAAACATAATTTTACCACTGGCAGTGATGAGGAACACCAAAGTAAGTGACTTGGTTCCTTGACCTTGAAAGAGTACACATTTTAGTTTTCTTTCACTGCTGGGAAGCCTGGACCTGGTTTTGAACAAAAGCAATTATACTGATTTGGAATGAAAAGGCATTAAAAGCTCTTTTGACACAGCAGCACAAAAGGAGAGGGTCAGTCTTTCCGAGATTTGAAAATGTTCCCTTCTTCCCTTTCCTTTGCCATTTGTGAGAGAGAGTTGAGAGAACCTCTAATGCTAATGATTGCTGAGGAACTCTCTTTGTTAAGAAGATTTCCATAATGCATACTTCTTCTGAGGTGTCTATGTCATGATGTGATTCCTTCTGCCAGCTCAAGCATATACTCTATCCATGTTCAGAGACAGAAATCAATGGTAAAGCATGCTGAGTGAGTATAATGGAGGCATTCTTAGACTCCGCAGATGCTGAGAGCTTACTCATTGTTGAACTATTGAAGAAGAGTCCATGCAAAAAAAAAAAAACAACAAAAAAAACCCCAAAACAACTCTAACACAGTATCTGGCGAAGGAGACTTTGCTTCCATTAACTTTCAAAAGCATCAGGGGATAGAACAGAAGAAGATATACCTGGGTGAAGTGACTCTTTCATGTGTTTTCTTGTAAAAGAGTAAGGCAGGAATATATGAACCACTATTGTGCTCTAACCTTTCTGCTTCCTTGCCTGATGTCACAAAAGCCAAGTTAACTTTAAAATGTGGAGAAATAATATACCTTTATTTTCCAATATGTAAACTCCAATGGAATCTGTAGCACATTATTTTAACCACCACAGAAACTAATATTAATTGCAAATAACACCGAAAGTATGTGAATCAAAGTTTATTCTAGCCTGACTCAGGAAGCAAAGGAATTCTGTCCACAATACTAGTCTTTGTTTCCCTACAGCAAAACATACTTGCATTAGTCATTTATGGTATTAAGAAACATTGATAATTGCCTTTTATAGTTTTTCAAGCATCACAATTTAGTGCACCTATAATTGAAAAGCTGGATTTTGCAATCAAAACATAGAATACAGAGAGTGTTGCTATGCAAAAATGAAGAATTTCCTCTTTCTTTAGCTTATTAATTTTCAAATAATGCTTTAGGGCTTGTTGTGATAGTTCTTTACAAGGTAGTAAATATATAACTAAACAGACTGTCTAGGCTGAAAACTAATTACCATTAGAAACTGAAGCATTTGGGCTTGTTATTTCTGCAAATCAAACAACTCTGAATACAATCTCCATATTAAATAAATTGTTCAGTGAACCATGAATCTCTTCACAAATCTGGACCATGTTTTAAGTAGCCATTTTTTTACTTGTTGTATGCATGTCATTGCATGCAGAATAGTTGGAATATTGAAATACTTTTTATGTTGGAGGGTGGGGAGGAAAATTAAAAGATTGTCTTAAAACTTGGTTTTGGAAGTTTATAAAAGTTACCATCTAGGAAACAAATGTGGAAAAAACAAGTGTATACCCTGAAGTTAAAGTTTTTACATGTATACAGAAATTATGATGGGAAGACATACCCTGAACTTGATATCTCATTCCTGTGTCCTGTGGACAAACACCTCTAGTAAAGCTGCAATAAGGTGTATTTGTTATGCGTGCCTCAGAATTATAATGAAGTTTCATATATTATGATTTCTAAAACTCTTCCATTTTATAACTAATAATTAATAAAGTTCTTAAAACTAAAAATAGGCAGTTTCTCTCTCAAAAAAAAAAAAAAAAACAAAAAAACCAAAAAAAGCTTTTTATTTCAAGAGCTCAGTTTATTTCAAGGCAATAACCAAGAAGTGAACAACAGGTATATAAGTAGATGACTCTTTTGTTCAAAAAAGAACAAGAAAAGAAAGAAAAAATCCACAGAGCCTAGAAAATATAAACATCCCATACCAGCAAAACATATAAGGGGTGAGGGTAGAAGTAAGCCTGGTTTTGGAATCATTCTTCAGACTAATTGCCTGGTATGCTGCCTGTGTTTCTGTCAAAAAACATGAAAGGAAAGTGCTGACTGATTATATATATTGGAATATCAAATTAGGATATACATTCTGAAATATATGGAGAGAATAAGCTACACATATAATAAGGTTGCATTTTTATCAAAGATTTCTGGATGATACAAACCATGTAAGGGAACTCAAGTACTTTTACACAGTAGCTGTCATCTGATAGCTGAAATAAAATATAACTACATACAAAAAAAGAGAAGGGAAAAAAGGCAAAATGAGAAAACAGCTTTAGATACTCACAATGATAGACAATGGTATAGAATTGCATGAAATCTTGTGATCATTATTCAGCCCAGTGTGTTTGACCATCAAAGGTTGTAATAAATTATATCTGTGGGTTTGCAGCACCTATAGCAGTTAAGAAAGTAAAACAATCTAAATGTATATCCTCTTCTTTTCATGCGTTCCTTCCCACATGCCTTTATCTAAGCACAGTGATTTGTTTGTTTGGCTTTGTTAGAGCCTAATTAAGATTGGAACTTGATGAGTGCTCATTGAATAGAATTCATTCTGGATAAAATAAGGTAGCAATACTTATTGGTGAAGAAAAATAATTGGAGGACTGCACAGAGGGATTAGCTCCTTTCACTGAAGTCACACACTCACCCTCCGTTATAGGGTTTTTAGACTGAATATTTCTTGAATCTTCAGCTGTTTCAAAATGTTTGGACAGGAAAAAGTAAGTGCTATAATTATGGAGAATGTGTGCTGTATTCATTATAAAAGACAAGAAGCCAACTCGTTTAAAGCAAAAACTTGACTTCATATTAGCTATCGAGTGTTCATAAAACCTCTCCTTTCCTTTTTTTTCTGCTTCCCTTTTCCTCAAAACAGCTATAGTCTCTGAGAACTGAAGGCCAGATAGCCCAAAGAGTTAACCTAAAACAACTCTTAAAAACAGCTTTTCGGTGCCTATTAGCCCTAATCAGGGGTGGAAATCTCCTCCAAAAATATATCATATAGGAAGTACAAGCTAGTTCTACAAGGTCAGAGACAGGGCAACCTCATTACTGTGAAAATTAGAGGAGTACAGCATTTTGAAACATCTCACAGAAGATTAAAATAAACCCCAGCTTGTGTGATGGAAAGAAAAGAGGGCAAAACCAAACAAAAAGCTCAAGCATGCAGACTTGAATATGGCATCAGCAGCTGAAGAATGCAAGCAATTGCATGCTTATCTTAAAAAATATAATGTCTGATACAGTGATTGGCATATTATAATACCCAGTTTTCTTCTGTACTGATTTTCCAATCTCCATTGTGTTTTGTAATAGATATCATCATTGAAAAGCCTCTGATTAACTGATAAACTTTTTTTTAAAAAAATCTATTATATTAGTTTGCCCCCTTGGAAAGCACAACTCCCTTTTTTTTTTCCCTAAACTGCCACAAAAAGATAATTTGAAAGATCAAATTGTAGTGGCAGTTTAAACTTGTGAAAGCAAAAATATAAAGATGAATCAAATGTATGCATTAACAAATGAAAAATAAGAGAGTTGGAAGAATAATGAGGTATTCAGGTCTCTAATTACTTTTCAAGACTCATAATTCATTCTGCTATTTTAGATAAGTGTTTAAGAAATATTTAATATTAGAAGTGGTCACTATAGCATGCAATAGGTCATGGGTATGACATAAGGACAATGAATCATGAGTTTACTGAGTTAATCTTTCTGTTGGCGTAGAAATATTTAGTTTCTAGTCCTTTAGGGTATAGTTGCAAATACATTCTTAACTGTTGGAATTTGTTTAAATATTTATTTTAATAAAACCACAATGAAAATATATTTCCCGCTAGAAACAAACCCTTCTCAGAATGCTAGGACTCACAGGGTGCATGACTTGATTTTGTGACAGCTGATGTCTGTACAGTAGATGTTTAATAAATGGGGACATTTTATAGTAAGTTTTTCAGATTAATATTTTTCCAGTAGTGACATATGTATTGGAAAAAAATCTTTTCAAAATGAGGTCACTGCTTTAAAAATGTAAGAAACATTGTCAGATTTAAAATGCTCTTTTAGAAAAGAATTCAGTAACTGCACATTAAGGGTGCCTTAATGTCTGTGACAAGCAAAACATCTGCTTCAGCAGCGGAAATGGAAAGTTAATACTCCTGATAAGCAAAGGAGGTTTGGAAAAAAAAAAAAAAAAAAAAAATCTGCTATAAACCTTACCAAAACCTCACATGAATTCTTCTTTGATCAAGTTAGTTCAAATGAAACAAATAACTCTCTCTTCCAATTAACTTCGTATCTTCTGTCCCTATTAGCTTACTCTCCCCACCTTGTTTTTAATCCGATTTCTTGGTTTTATCTTTATTCTACTCCAGGAGGGAGAAGACTGAGCCCAGTGTGCACTGTGACCTGGCCCCACAGATCCCCATGGCAAATTTAGTGTATCCCTGAGGTGGTGCGTACTTTGGATTAAACCTGTAGTTGCCTCCAGATTCCACCTGTCCTTATGCTATGTGATCCTGGACATCTCCCTTGTCATACTGCCTGCCTAACACCAGCCATCAGTCCTGGCAGGGGAAGACATCAAATTAGTTTGGTATGTCATATCCCCTTTACAATTCTGTTAAGTACATACTGGGAAGCTTTCCCCAGCCATGACTAGTGCGGGTCCAACTTCATGCACCACAACATGTCCCAAATTTTGTTAATATAAACCAAAGAGTATCTTAGACCCACATGAGAAATACGTTATAAATCCAGCCATTGTACTCTGTCAGTATGTTTGATAATTTTTACAGGGTAAATGTCTTTATTTTGTTGTCTTCTGCTTTTGCATTACAAGACTTGACTGGGATTTAAAGATTTGCAGTTGAATTTGGCTGAATCCAAGCTAGCTGAATCCAAGCCCAAGAACATGGAAACTGCAAACACTATCCAAAGAGTGTTCATTTAGGATAAATGAGATTTGATGGACCTGCATGAAATACTTGACCAGTTGAGAGCATAGAAAAAGTCCCATTGATCTAGTGGAAGGGAAAGAAATGTAAGACTAGGATGGAACAGTTGCAGGTGGAGAAATAATACAGATGTTTCCATCTCCAACAAAGGAGATTTATTAGAGGACAGTCAATATGAGTTTGGCAAGAAAAAAAAAAGACAGAGTCAACATGGAGAAGTGATGGGTAAAAAAGACTAAGAAAGTCTGTAAGAACTGTTAAGTATAGAGAACTAATGCATATATATTGATGAATGAAAATTTCTTTCTAGATAATTTTCATAATTGACATTTTTCCAAATAAGACTAAAAAGGAAAAAAAGACACAAATTTCTACAAAATATTTGTTCATAACATAAAGCAAAATAGAATTTCTTGATATTATTTCCCCACGCTTAAGCCTAGCACAAACTAGCTAAATATTAACTTATGTTAAAGGCAGAAAGCTACCTAATTTATAGCTGTAAAGGTTATACAATTCTAGTCATTAAAATACAAGACCAAACCTATGCTAAGACCTTTGCATTTACAATTATACAAATGTATAACACTATAGTTAAAATGCAAGTACACATCTCACACACTATGGATTGTAAACTACAATTTCTCTTGTATTGGAAATTCATAACATACTTTCTTTAGCTATTGGGTTTCAAAATGAGGTCATATAATGTAAAATGGATTTTTTTTATATAATCAAGTGCTTAAAAGCTGTATTATATATATGTCTGGATTGTTTGTTTCTTTAGAATCAATTCTACTCTAAAAGTTGCTGTATGAGAAAACACTTAAACTCTTTATGCACTGTATAGTGTGCTTGTTGCTGCATAAAAATGTTAATAATAAAGGTAAAAAGTCATTGCAGGTTTTAGCTAAGCATTCTAAATTTTTCATGTTAACTTCTGTATTAATGTGAAGCAGCTATAGAGTTTCTTCAGCAAAAGCCTATTCATAGTTCTGAGTAGCCATTACTGTCAATATGGCCATTAATGTATCAACAGAGACACCTGGGAGTGTTGGCTGACCTGCTGCCTTGAAAATCTGGAGATGGTATGGCAATAACACTTGAAAGCAATTTCAGAAGATTTTCTAACAGATCTCTTCTTGTCTGCAATGGTCTGAGATGAAGACACTTAAATACAAGCATCTCCCTGTAGGTAACTGCATGCACAAGGAGGGAGCGCAGAAGTATATTGAACAGGAATGGATAGTGTAATTTTAAATGCTGCGGTTTATCTCTCCTGGCCTTGAGGTTCTGCACAGGGATGTCATGTGTTTCCAAAAGATCTTGTGTCATATCCACAAGCAAATGTCTTAAACATCCAAGGGCACAGAGTATGGAAGTAGATCTCTAAACTGAACAATAAATTTAGGTCCTAGGTATCTAAACTTCAATTATAGTCAGCAGAGATAGAGAGCAGGATTGAGCTGTGGAAGCAGAAGTGTGTATAGGGTTATTTTAGCTGCAACAGTGTATCCCACACACCATCCTTCTGCTTCTCTAGAGGGACACAGTCACATGTCATATGTACCATGCAGATGTCTTAGATGACATATAGCACCTTACTTACTGATGTCTCCATTCAGGTATCTTCATATGGAGACCGGATTATGCATTCTGTTGTGATTCTAGAAAATGCAGATATTGCGCTTGCTCAGGTGAGAAGCTCAGAGATGGTGCATATAGCAGATAAAAAAAAAAACACAGAAAACCAAAACAAACAAAAAAAACCCAACAACAACAACAAAAACACAAATCCAAACAAAAAAAACCCCACAACCTCTCTCTGAATTTTTCTGAAGAGGGTGTTTTGTCCTGCTCCCATACTGCTGTCAGGAACAAGATAATGGAAGCTGGAGACTGAGAGCTGCAGTTTGTCTTAGAGGCCAGATATCACTGATCATCTGATATACTATAAAAAAAAATGAGAAAAGTTAATAGTATATAGACAATTTCTGGAACATCTAGTAATAATTTTGGCAAGTATATGCTTAAATAATGTCCTAATGTGATTACATATTGCTTTCTGTCTGATTAAAGCTGCTGTATATCAGCAGTGTGATCATCTGCACATTCGGAAAAGAGGTAAATCATATAAATATTGTATTTTCTAAGCAGTCATGTGCTGTTTAATTAATTATGCTTATCACATTAAATTAAATAAGCAAAGTGGTGAAATTTTATTTCTGGAGGTCCTCAAAGACCTCCCTCTATTTTCATGGAAGTTGAGATGAATTTAATTGCCTAAGCACAGGTATGTAGTGCTACTTTAAGTGTCCTAGAGTATTCTTGGATTTAATTTGTTCTAGAAGAGTGGAAATCTTTCATGAGCCATGTGTCAAATTTGCCAAAGCAGAGCCCACTGGCCAAGTTCGTGATGCAACCATGAAAACATATCTAAGAAAGGGCAGAAAACACTGGATAGGCAGAGGGAGGGAGGGAAGAAAAAAAAAAAAAAAAAAAGAGAGAGGAGAAACAGGAAAGGGAACACCACTGTGGTGACAGAAGAAGGAGGTGCTCCATGTTGCTGGAGCAGATGGATGCTCCTGAGGAAAACACAGCTTGTGGGGAGCCCCTGCCAGAGCAGCAGAAAGTGGGAGGTTGAAGGAGACACAGTGAGTAACTGTCACATACCAACCACCCTCCCTGTGCCTCTTGGGGAGGGGAGCCAGAAGTGAAAGAGTGAAGTTGGGCTTGGGAAAGGTGTTGTTTTAATGTTTATCTTGTTTCCCACTACCCAAATTGATGGTTGCATTTTTATTTTAATTGACAATAAAATAAGTTAATTGTCCCAAGACATGTCTGTTTCTCTCATGAGTGTAATTGTAAAGTGATTTCCATGCCTTTATCTTGACCCACAAGGTTTTTCATTGCTGTCCTTACTATTTTCTCTCTCCTTCCACTCCAAAGTGCAAATAATCAGGCATCTGAAATTGGTGTTTGACTGTTAGACAAGGCTAATCAACCACCTCCTTGAAAATAAAAACTCCAGTGTAATTCTGGAGATTGCTGCAGTAGTGATTTCAGCAGATATCTGGGATGAGACTGCATCTGGTTTGGTGTCTTCTGTCATTCTCCTAAAAAGCTTTGAACTCTAAAACACTGCCACATACTTCCATGCTGTGCTTTAGGGCACCCAACACAACTTTAGTTTCAGATAGCATGACCTACTGCACAACTCTCACATTATTTAATGCCTTTTGAATTGAAATACAACCCCAACATTATAAATTACACCTTAGGACTAAAAGGGAAACTACATGAGGCTCAGAGGAGACCCATGATCAAATACTGTTTAGTGTTGATGTGGCCAGTCTATTCTAGATGGGACCAAAGTTAAGCAGCATAGATAAAGACCACTCTATTCTACTAGTCTGGACACCAAGAGTGACTGCAGGAAATGCATTTTACAGTAGACACATGAAGTGTATCAAACAAAAGAATAAACATTTCACTAATGAAAAGAGTAGGGAGGATGAGAAAGCAAGAAGTACTTATTATAACAGAAAAAAAAACCACAAACAAAAAACCCACAAAGAATTTGGAATCTATAGATCAATATGCTGGAGTACTGTGTCCAGTTCTGGAGCCCTCAGTAGAGGAGGGACATGGACCTGATGGAGCAGGTCCAGCACAGGGCCACAAGGATGATCAGGGGGCTGGAACACCTGTCCTACAAGGACAGGCTGAGGGAGCTGGGGTTGTTCAGTCCGGAGAAGAGAAGGCTCTGAGGACACCCTGTAGCACCCTTCCAGTAACTGAAGGGGGCCTACAAAAAGGTGGGAACGGGACTGTTTACAAAGATCTGTGACAGGATGAGTGGCAATGGTTTTAAACTAGAGAAGAGTAGATTTAGATTGGATGTTTAAAACAAGTCTTTTACCATGAGGGTGGTGAAACACTGGAACAGGTTGCCCAGGGAGGTAGTTGAGGCTCCATCTCTGGAGATATTCAAGGTGAGGCCCAGTGAGGCTCTGAGCAACCTGCTCTAGTTGAGGATGTCCCTGTTCACTGAAGGGGGGTTGGACTAGATAACCTCTAGAGGTCCCTTCCAGCCCAAACCATTCTATGATTCTATGCTACATACATCAGATTCCGTACCATAATCCTAAACAAAGTTATGTCCAATGGTGTGATGTTCCACTAAAGAAAGTATTGAAGGCAAAGATGATTCTGTAGCTGCCTCCAAGATGTTACTGACAGAATGCCAAAATACAGCTCTTTTCTTTGTGATGGATGACTTCAATATTGAATTCCAATGCAAGAAACGTGGAAAAGACAGTGCAAAAGTAAAACTGGGATGAGGAATTGTCAACCAAAATGACGACTTGCTGACTAGCATTTGGTGTCTGATATACTGTTCTCCAAAATTTCCACAGAAATAAGTCAAATCTTTCAAATAGGAAAAGAAAAATTTGACCAAAACTGCATCATCTGAAGATAGGCCATGCGTATAAGATGCAACAGCATGCCAGGCAACAGTTGTCAGTGACAACTGCAACCATTGCTCTACCAAACTAATAATAAAACAAAGAAATATACCCTCTGCTTAGGAAGTGACAAAGATCAACAGTACAAAACTGAAAACAAAAGGGTAGTATGAGGAATTCCAGCTTGGCCCTAAGAATAGATTTACGCTAGTATATCAGGCAAAGGAAGCTGAATTGAAAGAAAAAAGGGAAGTGCATAGACACAATGTGATTCAGTTTAGCTGTCAAAACTGGTTATCAGCATACTCACAGCAAAAATAGAAATACAGTTTCTCAGTGAAAAAAGAATATTTAAAGAGCTAAGAAATACTTGGCATGCTATGATATACTGTGAAATCATACAGTATTTTTGAGCAAGCAGTGTTTGCAGTTGGGACAATAAAAAGTAA
This sequence comes from Ceryle rudis, assembly GCA_033439905.1. Taxonomy (NCBI): domain Eukaryota; kingdom Metazoa; phylum Chordata; class Aves; order Coraciiformes; family Cerylidae; genus Ceryle; species Ceryle rudis. The sequence continues at coordinate 13,067 of JAAGNO010013628.1, read as the reverse complement.
AATTCTCATTGATGAAACAGAAGAGATGAGGAGATTCTTTAACAGTATCTCTGTATCTCAACTACAGTTGTATATCTAGTATTTGAAACCACTCAACTAACCTACTCCTAACAGGATTTCAGGACAAGTTACAACCAAGAAGCTGAAAACCAGCAAAGCAGTAGGGTATAAAAATCACAGCAGAAATACTAGAAGAATTTGACTCGCCTCTCTGATGAAACTGATAAATGTGCTTAATGAAATCTAGGCAGGCAGAGAGGAAAAGCCTTTCTAAATAATAGAACTAAGGAAACATGAGCATGATACTGTAAAAGGGTGACCTCACTGACTTCAACAAATGGAGACAACTTGTGCTGCTCTTCATCATAGTAAAAATAATTTCCTGTGTGATACAACACATCAGTAAGTATACACAACTTATAAAAGCAGACAAATTATGTTTCATAGATAAAAGAGTAAGTCAACTGTTTTTCTCTTACAGTGTACTCTTGGTCCTCAGGACTCATCAACAATACTTACAGAAAAAAGTCAGTGCTATCCACAAAAAGAAAAAAAAACAAACCAAACAACAAACTAGTAAAAAAGGGCTTGATAAATAAAATTAGCTGAAACAACCTTCCCTGAAACTCTTACGAAAATGGTAACATTGGTAGGCAAAAACATCAAAGAAAGATAAAACCCCAACTAACTAGGTATTTCTGATTGAACAAGTTATTTTAATCTCCTAACATGATACCTTAATTCTGAAAGTTCACAGCTGAGCTTCTAGGTCCTTAAACTACTCCTGTGTTACATTCTGATATGTAAGGGAAAATAATAGTGAAGAAATTAATGAATATGCAAAGGATTGAAGGGATATTTTATGAAGTATGCATGAATCAGCTTTCTTAAAATTAATTCATTTTTGTGCTCACTAAGACCACAGTTCTACATATATTTTTGTAACATATTTTCTGTTAACTCTTTACTAAACCTCACTCTCACTTGTACAGAAGCTGTACCTATAAGAACAATGTTTGTTTACAGAAGGCTAATAGTCCTTATCTTGTGATAGTGAACTACCCTGACTCTAGAAATCCAAGTGGGAGGACCAGAAGCAGGACAGTCTAGACTCAGTCAACAAACTCCACCAGTTTCTCAAGGAAGGATTTTCTTAATCTCCATAAAATTACCTAAAATATATCTCTATTTAATTTTTAGAGCTTCAACTTCAAACCATGCCTACAGTTTTTAAAAGATATTATACAAATACGTAATTGCATTACAAAATAAGAGTTCAATAACTATATAATTTCTCTTGCTTTCTGATAAACAAATCAAAATCATAGAGAAGGTCTTTTTTAGATCCATGTTTTGTAGTAAATAAATCAACATGTCAAGACACTATCCACATAACATGAAATAGGATTTCTAGGCTGTATTACTCAATATTCATAACTTTTGACTTAAATAATTTGTGTGTGTGCTCAATACCACTACAACAGAGAGGTGACTACAGCCCAAAATTGAGTGCTAAGAATACTCTGAAACAATGTATCTGATAATCTCAGATGGTACTGGCATTAAAATATGTTGCTTAAAGGCTCTTATTAAGCATGGAAATTAGTAAAGCAAGTCACATAGTTAAAAAGCTTATGGATAAATATGTTAAGCATCAATGTTTAGTTACACTGTGACACTGCAAGTGGAGCTGAATATAAATTTGAACAAAATTCTTACTTGTTTTTTAGGTTCCACAAAGGGATATGTATATGTGTGTGTGAAATCACCAGATATTTGTAATATGTATGTTCTTAAATATCTAAACAAAGTAAAGCTGATAGAAATCTCAGAGGTAGCATAAAATTCAGAAGAAAACTTACATTGAGCAGGCTTTATCACCTAAAGCTTCATTCCCATTTTGTCTGGATATGTAGACTGCTTGTTTTCAAACTGTTGTGCCTTTGTCAGAAAATGGTCAATACTGGGCGAAAAAAAAATCTAAAGGAAATACTATATGTTACTGAGATCTGCATAAGGATGATGTTGACAACACATCCTTCAAAGAGCTAAGACAGTTGCCCAAAAGAAATATTTAGGTTTTAAAGATTACAATTTAAGCAGAAGTACCCTATTAAGGATGTGTAGTAAATGTATGGTATTTAAGGAATTCAAAAGGAAAAGAAGTTGAAATCAATATTGAACATCAGACAGAGAGTAGTAATCTGGCTTTCATACCTATTTGACCAGTTTCTTATCTCAGTCAGTAAAAAGTGACATTGCTTTGTTGACTCAGAAGAAACCCGGAGACTCATAGCAGCTGCGGTTTCAGGCCCTTGTACATTTTTATGTGTTCTGTTTAAATTAGATAAAGGATGAGGATGTTTGGCTACTAGTTACTGGTAAAAGGGGCCAAGTAAAGGGATGGCAGTAATAAAAAGATGGGCATAAATACAGAGAAATAAATATATACTAATTGCTCTATAATATTTATTGGGCTACATATTGCTGATCATCTGTAGCTAGAAGACTTTTCTAGTAATGATGCAATCAGAAGGCATTGAAAGCATGTAGTGACTTTACAAAAAGCTAGAATTCCTTTAAATGAATACATTCATCACAGGCACATACATGTTTAAATGGTTTGTTACGGATGTTGTGATAAAAGTCTCCTAAGTTTGACCTGATAGCTCATTTGTTATCATAGGAATGGGTTATGGAGTGGGAATGGGCTACTATGGTTGATTCCCTTATCTACAGTGTAAAATTAAAGAAAACATAGGTACATTTAAGAGATCATAATACGTTCAACTCAGACAGACACTAATATGTTTGTGGGCATCACTGCCATGAATAGAAAATGAAGAGCAGATTTAATCACCAAAACCACCTAACCTATGTCCAAATCCACGTGACTGTAGAAAACATGGCACTTTACAGACACTGAGGAGAAAAAAAAAATAATCTAGAATTGAATAAAAAAATCCCTTTACAAATACTTTGCAATGACTGACCAGTAAAACAATTATCCAAGCCCTAAAAATGCATGCACTCCCGAATAATGTTATGCATCAATAGTCAATGGGCCTGCTCTCATGCGTAAAATTACTCAAGTGTATAAATTTTTCAGGGTTGGGGCCAAGCAACATAATGCTAGACAACAGAGCCCAAAGGCAGTTGGCATCCATTCAGGAAAAATGCTGGGGGCAGTGGTATCAAAGCTGCAGATAACTGAGTAAAATTTATTAAACTATATGAATGAAAGATTAAAAAAGACCCAGATATTTTAAACTTTGCACAATGCCACTTTGCTTTTACGGTTTGTATAGTCTTAAACTGGAAAGAATTGGTTAATTACAGTAATAGGAAATAACTATTTGTATGGTACAGAAGGCTCTAACAATCTAAAACAAAACCAAATCAATCAAAGAAACAAACAAAAGACACCAGAAAATAAGAATTCATGTATCGAGATTTACCATAATTTTTCAAGTCAAGGTTGATCATGACTGTTTAAAAATAGGAAAGGTTTAGTCAATGAAGAAGAATTTATAATATTCACATGATCACAGCAACTAAAAGATAACACAGTAAAGAGTAAAATGGATGGAAAAAAAAAAAGATGACTGGTGAAATTAAGAAGATTAAATTATATATAGAAACTGGGTACTTAAACTAAAGGAAAATTTTACATATTTTACAGTCCACTGGTAATAGAGGCCTGTCTCAGGTCACCTGGTACTTTTTTCACAACATCAGCTTAGGGCTTATAGTTGAGGTTTTCTGAATCTCTTCACTGAACATGCATACTTCTTTTCAGTGACTGCTAAGGAGACCAGACTCCTGTCTCTGACACATGAACAAAGCATCTAAAGATAGGTTGTGTGAGCACTGTCTGGAAGCAGCTGCCAAAGAGTAAATCTGAGGAACTGGCAGACTCTAGTTGGAAATAAAAAACAAACAAAAAAAAACCTAAGGGGAAAAAAACAAAAACAAAAACAAAAACAAAACAACAAAAAACAACCAAAGAATATAAATGCTTGAAAAGTGTTGCTTTTCAGAATGAAATCTGTTATATACCTTCAAAAAAGTACAACAATATCTTCGCAACTGCAAATAATCTTATAAAAGGACCAGGAAGGATCAATAAAATAAACCAGAAGAATCCAGCTTGCATGTATAGACACAGACAAGATGTCTAGCAAAAGGAAAAAATAGCATTGGATGTTTGTCCTGTGTTAAGATGAAGGGTTGGATAGTACCAAGAAAGATTTTAAAGAGACCTACCCTGAGGTTACTTTCACATTTCAGGATAGGTATTCAAATATGACCATGAACTTTTGTTAAAGATGCAACAGTTAAGCAGGGTAAGACAGTGTCTAATCCATAGAACTTACTGTGTAAACATGTTTTCTGTCAGGGAAAAAAATTGTCACTGACCTGTGAAGGACATTCACACGGTATGGCAACACCTATAAGCATTTCCCCACTGAGTTAGGATCCTTGCTTTTGTCCTCTGAGTTGCATTAATTTTGTTGGTGAGAGAAGGTAGAGTGAATACCCTGCTATGTGTCAGATTTGATTCACAGGTTAAGCAACGGGATGCGAAGAGAGCACATCAAAAGTCCACAAAGCTCCATAATCTCAGACATTCCCCAAACATTTATTTATGTAAATAGACTCGGAAGCATGCCCTGAAGACCAAAAAGTAATGTAGTAAAATTACGTCTCTTAAAAGGAGACTGGGAGTTCCAATGCTATTTGATGGATTGAAGGAAAAGAGCTTTCTGTTTCAGATATTAATTTAAACAACAGGCAGCATTAACCTGACATTTACAAGGTTCAAAGCATGGTATATGCCCCTCATGCCAGTACTTGCAACAGGGGATAAAGAAAGGAGCAAGCTCTCTTCGACCAGAACCTGTGATTAGGAAAGGTAATATCATAGTTTTACATTCTCCCTCTCCTTTCACCCTGCTTTTGAAAGATAGCAGTCTTGATATTATGTCCTAGGAAAAAGGACCCTTATTAACAGTCTAGATGAGAAAAAAAATCTAAACCACCTTTAGCAATATGAAGGTTTTACAACTAATTATCCTCAGTTTTCCACAGGTGACCAAAACCCACTCTTCTCTTTACAACCCTATTTAGAAATAAATTAGATTGCATATTTACAAGAAAATGATCATCACTTTCTAAGCTATGGTTCAGTCTAGTTTTATGTAGTAATCCCAACATATATAGTAAATCACCTACTAGAATCAGTTTTTGCTTCTTCTCTGACTTTATGGTAAAGAATTAATTATAATTCTGAAGGGTTTTGCCCATTCCATGTTACAGTCCACTACATAGTAATGCTGTTTACTGTATGTAATATCACTGTTACTCCAAAAGTGTATGTACGTATGAATAAATAAATAAATAAACATAATGTAAAGAAAAGGGGAGAGGGAGGGAGGGAGGGAGTCAAGATAACAGGAACCACGGGTCATCCTAATGGGTTATAAAAATGAGGCCTATAAAATAATTAATGATGAGCAATGAACTACGACTAGTGTCAGGTTCCTGCCCCTCTCTGGGCTGGCATTATCTGCCATTATAAACTGAGGAAAGAATTCCCCAAATAACTGCAAATAGGCACTAGAGATTCTGCACACCAGCTACAAAGTGTCTGCAGGCATGCTACAAAAGCAGTTTCTTAGTAAGCAATATGCTAACCCCCTGGGACTGTTAATGAATATGCTTTGTGGCAAACTTTTTAGGAGTACACGCTACAGAGACTTTTTAAACATGTTGCTTTCTGAATTCTATTTCCATAAAGTTCTTTTGACTAAAATTCATAGTTCATTTCACTCAGGAGATTCCTGCGGCTCTGTTATCACTGCACTGATCATTCAGCAATGGGGAAGCTCTTGACAAAACTGTTACCTGTTATCTGTAGTTGAGAGTATTATTTTCAGCTTTATTTTAAAGTAAGTTTTTTTGTTATTTTTGCACTGCTTCACTTACACGTAATATTTAGTCTGCAGTGTCCCTTTGAGAGTCAGACTGCTAAGAAATTACTCTTTTATGTTTCTTTCTGCGAATGTTAAACTCCAGCTACTCATCATCATTTACAGCCTCTTCCCTACAGAGGGCACCTTTGCCTTATTGGAATTGCTTTTGTAAAAGAGATAATCGGTGGTTATCAGAGAAATAACTGAGCCCTAAAGTGAGATCAGACTTCTCACAGATACAAGGACCTTGTTTGCCTAGTCTTTTTAATTAACCTGGTTTTGTAGTATAATTCAGCACCAAGCAGTAACAATGTTACATTCTGTATTATTACAGTCTCCATCACGAAGAGAGATAAACTGGAGATTGCTAGAGTTTATATTAGGGGCCAGTGAGTACTGAGATGAATTAAAGAGACGAACTTCGGGGCTTTTTCTTTCCATCACTAATTAAGGGTTTTGTCATTAAAAAATGTTTGTGAAATGTGTACTAAAAACATTGTCCGTGGGAAAATAGGCTGTAGAAAGAAAGTCAACCACTTCACAAATAAATCTTTCTAACAGACCTCCAATTAGTAATTGCTATCTGAAAACTGTTCAAGTGGAATAAGGGAAGATTTTATTCTCCTTTGTAGGGTTAGACTATCAAAACTAACCCTAAAATTCTTATTTGGGAAAAATACCATTTGACTGCAAGTCTGAACCAAAAAAATAATTTTCCTCATGATTTTTTGGTGTGCTATTATTTATGAGGTGTCAAGTATATCACTCATAGTACCTTCTGATTCTGAATAAAATTAGCAATACTTTTCTGTTCAGTATTGGTTTTCAGCTCAGTCTGTAATGCAGTCTTCCTTTACAGGCCATTTCACTAATGGTTTAAGACAGATGCAAACGTCATTGGTTTGTAAATGGCAAAGCAAAAATTCTAAAGAATAATCTTTCCTCTGTCATTTTATATCTGTCTGACTACTCAAAAGAAGCTACAGCTGTAAAAATGAGTGCAAGACATTGCATTTATGTGACCAACAAACAGGTCCGTACTATGTTAGTTCATATTAACTGGGGGAAAACCACACAAATAAATGCATCAGACACCCTTTGCATAACATTTTTTGTGGTGTTCCTATCGATAGAAGTTACAGATAGCCTTATAAATTCAACAGTAGGCAACCTGTTGCAAGAAGACTAACTTCCCCAGGCTGTTTTCAGGGACTGATGTTGACTGCAGAGAATCTAGCACAAAATTCAGCAAGGAATGTGCCCTGCCTTCCCTAAAATTTTTCTAGAAGTCTTATAGAAAAAGCATTCATGTTTACATTTTCAGCTTTAAATACCCAGCACAAAAGCACAAAAAACCTGAATCTCTAGTTCTGGGTGGTAAATTAATTAAGCAGGCCCTGTATGAGTGAGTAATACTTCAATACTATTGGAAAATTATTTTAGGGAGCATTGTAGCAAGCTCCTCCCATATTATATTTGACTTCCTTTTTCTTTTCTAATTTTAGGCTAATTTCCTCACTAATTAAAATTTTTTTTTTTTTAAGATTTCATTTCTAGAAGTCAATAGGAATCTTGCCCATGTAAAGATAGCAGGATCAAGAGCTTGTACATATAAAAGTGTCTAATGAGAATATATGGTTCAAGAAAGTTACTGTAATAATAAAATAGTTGAAGCTACATTTGCACTAGTAAATTAAACAGTGCCAGAAATATTCCTGGGTACTGGAACATGATGGTCCCTGCTGTAAAACAGTTCAAATGGCACACTTTAAACATCCTAAAAAACAATTCCTGAGTGTAGTATGAAGAAGATGGAGGATGTGTACCCCAGACACCCTTTCCCATTAACAGGCTGCTGCAACTAGCCTCTTTTGGACAGGAAAATTTATAAATACACATAACTGCAAGGTGGTTTTTATTGTCTAGGAACTTTCCCCGGTGAGTTTAATTTGCTAGCACAAATGTATATATCTGTATTTACTGCAGGCATTATATGTCACTGTATTTAAAAGTATTCAGCTAGTGGTCCTTACTTGTAAACTGTGCACTGAGTTCTAAGTTTATATCAGTAGGAAACAAAACACTCAAGAAAACATTTTCTCAATTATATATACTGCTTTATGCATTATCTTCCTTGTAATTGTTTCAGCTTGATAGTAAAAAATAAAACTTAGAGCTGTTAGGAAAACATTTGTTTTGTATATAGCTTTATGGTTGTAGATAGGACAGTTTAAAAGAAAAAAGTAAAAACCACAGAATAACATTTTAGAAGTATCTAAGCTACTTAGGAGACCTACTTTCAAAACAGGACACATTTACCAGTGGAGAACAGAAGGTCTCCCTTATCAGCATGGGGTACCCCATGATATTGATTGTGAAGAGGCTGTATGGCCCAACAGCAAATGTAGCTCAATTCAGCCCTTAAAGTCCTCTCATCAAGATGACACATTTATTTGAGAAGTAAGAGAGTCTACTTGGAAGTCTTCTTCCTGGTAGTAATATATCAGTCAACTGGCCTAAATTTTCCAAGGAAGAACCAGAGAAACCTTTGCTATCGCAGTCCTCATATTTGATTGCTCATTTTCACTGCTACCATGTGGGAAACCTGGCTTAGTTCTCTTGTCCTGTGGGAACAATAGAAGCATGATGTGTGAAAACAGGTTTCCCACCCTTGAAGTGACCTGCCTGACTGGTTAGTAGTTGTACCACAGAATGCAAACCTGAATGCAGAAGCAAACAGTCTTATTTCAGCTTTACCTTGCTTGTAGCCCCACTTGTGTGAATGGAGCGAACCCAAGCAAAGACTGTGTTTAGTCATGGTCTGTCTCTTCAGAAAACCATCAGGACTGAGATTTCTGCTCTGATATGTATGTCCAGCAAAGGAAAGCTACACACTTGGTAAATTGTGTCAACGATGAGATTTAGGCATCTAGTAAGTCATGTGATAACTGGCAGTATGAGTATGGCACCTGAAATTTTTTGTGGATCTTAGTTGTCCTATCCCTCCTCGTGTGTGAAAAGGGAATAATCCTTAACTGCCTGAGAGTGATCATCATATTAAAGGCCATAATTAAGCAAAAGCACAATTAAAACTCTTTCTAACCAGCTAGATTAAAGCAACTTAGATGGTGATAGTTCGTTTTTCTTTCTTTGAAGAATATAGTTTAAGTTTATACTCACACATTAGGAAAACAAGGTTTAGTAAAACCAGTTTACTGGTATATACTTTTGACTAAAAAATATTTAGTATGGATAAAATTTTACTACTGTAATTCACCTCCTATCTATATTACAGTTTTCTTAAATTCATTTCTTACTCAAATGTATTCACTGCTTTTCTCCTAAAATTTCCTTTGCATTGCAAAAAGCAAGAATCAAATGTGGTTTTCTTTTTTCATTCTTTTTGGTACTTTTGTGGCTCAGTTTCTTGCTTTCCAGTTGTATGTATCTACTTATAGATCTACAGCTCTGGCTAAAGCTAAGGATGTATTGAGGAATTGCTGTCTTCATAAGTCTATTTTTATTGGATAAATATTCCAAAAATTTACTTTGTATAAGCACTCAAACACATAAACTTAAAGTCCAGTATTCATACTAATAAAAGTCAATTGCATGTAAATCACTGAGCACTGAAGAGGAACAGACAACTGTGAAGTTATATTATTTATAAATTCAAACAAATAGTCATAATAAAAGTCTTTTGCCCTTACCCATAAAAATCAACAGTGCATATTTTAAGGGAACTTATTTTGGCCATGCTACCCTTATTATACCTACCATAAAGATATGGGATTTTAATTTTTTTTTAATGTTTTATATCTATGCCAATTACTATCCTGTTTTGAAGTAAGTGTCTATTTTGGAAATGTGAAAATAGAGAAAAACAGGACTTCCTGCAAATTATTTTAAACTATTTTGGTATTCAGTGCCTTCTGTTTTTATGGGGTTTTGTGACAAATTTTTGGCATAAAGAACTGTTTGAGAGTATATTTTGATATTGGTTATTGATGAAGAAATGCATAGCAACAATAAAGGCAAAGGAAAAAATGTGACTGTCAAATAGAGGTAGAAACAAATGTTAATCTTGGCCTGCCTTTCATCATCCGCCAGATCATTTTAGACACTGAGCCTAAAGTATTTGAGAATATATTTGGAGTTTTCCTTCTTGTCTGAAGAAGGTCTTAGTATCACAAGAAGTTTATATAAAGTGAACCAATGGTTTACTGAAAGCTTTAAAAGCTGGAGTTAGAAGATGACAGGATTAGTCCATTAAGTACTTGTGACTCAGTGTGTGTGACACAATTCAAAGCTGTCTCTTACTGCTTTGGGAATCCTGCATGTGAATTCACATTGTGCTGGACACTGGTGTAAGTGCTTGGATCTGACTGGGAACATTATCCACTATCCCAGTACACAATAAACTATAAGCAAATACTTGAGACATTTGGTGCCACTGTGAAAGTGTATCTTATCTACTTGGTATCTGTTTACCCAGAGAAGAGGGCTGGTATCACCTTCCTTGCAAAGTCCATCCTCACCTCCAAAGCAAGAACAGTTTCCAAGAAAATCTAAATGCTGCCCTTTAAGAATCCCTGAACCTGGTGTGTGTAAAAAGACTCCAATCAAACAAAATCCCCACAAACCTCAAACACCTGAGAAAAGATAGAATGGGCCTAATTCAAATATCTCTCAGAGCTTCTGTAGTGTTGCCTATCAGGTGGGTATCCAAAACTTAGAAATGGATCTAGCACTGTGCTTCCCATCAAGTCTTAACAGCCAAGCAGCCCCTCCAATTCCTTTCACAGTCACAGTGCAAGGATGCTGACTATGAAACACGTGTTCCATTCGACACCTCCTCAAACAGAGGGGGGGTTAGTGAGATGGGAAAAGACAACTTTTCTGTATCTGCTTTTTCTAAGCTTCCACTTAGAAGATGAAGAAACAATATCCACTCAATAAGGGCAAGTTTAAGCCTATTTTTGTCTGAATTTAATTCCTTTGTGCTTTCCCCCAAACCTGCCCGCGTTTCCTCCTTCCCGAAGGACGTTCCTCCCTGGGGTCGACCCACGGGGAGCGGAGGGGAGCAGGAGGGAGGGGAGCAATGGGGAGCGCAGTCCGGCTCCCCCCACCCCCCCCCCACCACGCACGGGCACTAGTGGGCGCTCCAATTTGTAGTAAGTTTCTCTAAGTAACGCTATTCCACCCTGCATACAACTGGTCATGGGGGTGAGTGCGGGGAGGGGGGTGGAGGGAAAAACTATTTCTTCAATATAAAGGACTCCGTCTGTGTGTGTTCTCTGCAGGCGGTTGCCATTTATGCTTTGCGTTAGTGGTGCTGAGCTGGGAGAGGTCACTGGACAAGCAGGCACCAGACAAGCAGGGAAAGTACTGTTGGTTTGGTTTTTTTTTTCTTTGGGTGGTGTTTTGGTTGGTTGTTTGGTTGGGGTTTTTTTTGTGTGTGTGGTTTGGGTTTTTTGGGGTTTTTGGTTTGGTTGTTTCTTTTTTTTTTTTTTTTTTTTTTT
>JAAGNO010013627.1:25203-40310 GCA_033439905.1 Ceryle rudis | reverse complement strand
AGGTCGGGGGAGAACCGCGGGCGCCCCGTGGGCTCTGGGGTTTTGCCCCGCTTTCGTTGGACCTGGCGGTCACGTCTGCGGGACCGTTCCAGAGCGGTCACTCGCAAACGGGTGATCCGGTCCAGCGGGGCATCCCTGCTCTTGCGTAGGTTTTGCAGTTTCTGCAGCCTTCCCTGGATCTTGGTTGCATGGGAAAGAGCAAGACGCGATGGTTATATCGTGCCCTAAAGCATTACATGCAGGAAAGGGATATCCTTTTGCAGGCGGCGCTCCCGCCCCCTCCCAGAGCCGCCCCTCTCAGGGGTGTTTGCAACCAGCCGGTCTGGCCTTAACGTTTAGGCCGGCGGCACTTGTCTCGCCGTGCACCTTTGAAAGTAGTTGAGAGGGGAAGTGAGTCTTTCTCCTTTCACATATCTCGGATTATTGAAGTAATCCTCTGAACGGGAGGCTGTACTTGTAAAAAGCAAAGCAACAGGTCGGATCGACAGCTGAGCCAGACCCCTGCGGCACCCCGGCAAGGCTCAGCCCCTCACGGAGCCTGGGGGAACCCGGGGGACGCGCCACTTCTCTCCCGGCTCCCGGGGAAAGCAGCTCGGAGCCTGGCTGGCTGTTTGGGTGGAGGGAGTTCAGCTCAGTGACACGCGTTGCGTGTGCAGCGGCGTGGGGGCACCCCACGGAGCGAGGCTCTGCTTCGGGGACCTCGGGGAAACGGGAAGCTGCTTCCCACTTTTCCACGCTGGTTTGCCGTGGCCAGGGCAGGCACGGATAGCGGGAGGTAGTGGGATGAGGGAGGCGAGTAGCCAACTGAAGTGACCCCGGCTAAACTGGGAGATGGGTTGAAAAGATGTCGAGAGGCGAGGGTCCTGCAGCGCAGTGGGGACAGGCTGGATTTCCCTGGAGGATCCGTCCGTGTGGTCACATCCCCTCCAGTTTTGCCCTCCTGAGGCCAGGAGTGTCATTCAGGCTTCAACAGGGATAAATTCCTCCCCAAACAAATGACTGCAGTGCATCGTTAGTTCGTCTTCTTTTTTTGCTTGCCAAAGGTAAACTTTTGCAACATGTAATGCAAGCTAAGATCTTCCAGAGATCATACTGAAATCAGAAGAATGTGCCATTTCTGTGAGCCTCTGTTTGAGTGAAATAAATGGAAGTAGAAGTTCAACTTACTTTTCTGATTGCTCAGCAAGTGTGATAGTACCAGATAGTGCAACTATCTTGGCAAGGTGCTAAGTATCTTCATTTTATAACTCCTTTAAACAGTTCAAAATTATTCAAGCACTGCAAGTATACTGAAACAGTCACAAAAGTATTTCATATCCTGACCAAAAAAATTAATGTAAAAATAAGATGAAATAAAAGGAGACCATAACTGGCCACCTTGTGTTGAACATGTAACATCAGCCTCATAAAAAATCTACATGAGGCCTGAATACACAACAGAAAACTGTGCCCTGGTTACCCAGAGGCTTGGCAATTCTTTCCTTTTTTTTTTTTTTTTTTTTCTTTCCCCCCCAGATTGTTTTTGTAGTGCTGGTAGAAGTGACAGTCCAAGCTTCCTTAGGCAGCAGCAGTTAATTTATTCCTTCTGTATGGTTAGACTGGGAGAGAATTTCTGACGTTGCTTTACAGTAGACCATTTACAGGTTTATAAACAGTAGTCAGTATTTTGCCTTCCCCTCTGTAAAAGATCTGCAGTTGCTGCATAATCTGGGCTCTTCCGTGTCTTCCTGATGCAAAATGCTATTTTTGCTAAGGAACTTTCATGCAGGAGTGACTCCATTTCAAAATGAAGTGCAAAGGAGGCACTCTACTTTTATTCCAAGGTGAAGTAGAAAAAGTCAGTGATGGGCATGGATAAGTGTTTCACCTTCCTAGATTCCTGGAGGTAAAAACTACAGACGTGGGACTTCACAGGGAGATAAGAATAGCTCATTTGTTATTTTGCTATATAAAACCATGTTTGTGTCAAAGGCTGAGATTAATACATGCCTCAGAAGGCCTGTGCAGCATTACCTTTCATTTCCTGTCTTTCAAGATTAATCTCAGGTTAAGTGAATTTCTAGTTAATGGTCAGAGGCAATTCAAAGCTGGTGAAATCACGATGAGAGACAAAACCTATAATTTCATATCTATGCAAAGCTTAGAGCTGTTAACAGGTCTCCTTACTACAGGCAAGATTAATACTTCTAATCTTTTTCAAAAATTATTTTATTATGAATAATTTTGATGGGAGTAATGGAGTCATCTGTACCGAAGGGAAAGGTTATATGTTCTGGTTCCTGCATGCCAGTCAGCATCTTTGCCGTATTATCCATATTGTGTGTGACAACTGGTCAGCTTCATTCTACCAGTTCCTCCTGGATGCTGGGAGAGAAGGGAATTGGTGTTTCTGGATCTGCTAAAACAGCTGCAGAGTTGTGCATTAGCATCCTGACAACACTGTAGCCCACCCCCCATCAATCACATCTGCTTCACTTTAGTACTGAATAATAGGGAGACAAGCCTAGTGCCTGTGGAACTCCAGAGCAGAGAGTCCTTGTAAAGGAAAAGCTGTTGTCCTCTATGCCCCATCCCCACCCAGGATTTCTCGGATGGGACTATCTTCTGTGCTTATCAGATGCTACAGTTATGTTAACATTTGTCAGTGCAGAAAGTGCTGTGTACCTGAAAGAGCTACCAGAATTACCAAAGCTACCATGTATTGCCATAGAAATAAAATGCAGTTACAGCAGGACGTTCTCACAGCATCAGACACAAAGTTTTTACTGATGCTAAAATGGTACTGTTTTTGTTTTACTACTGCTTTTTTGGCGATCAGATACCCCGAAGAAGGAAAAAAAATATACAAAGATACTAGTAATGACCTTTGGGGGTTCTGGTGGTTTTATTTATTTTGTTGTTGTTGTTTTTTAAACAAAAAAAAATCCATGCATGTCAAAATGTAAACTAAGCAGAAAGCTTTTCAATAGCTACCCCAAGCCATGCTCTAGTTCACAGATAGGTAAGCAGAAATCCAGCTTATCTCAAGGTGGTCCGAAATGGATATTGGACACTATTTAGTCAAGGGAACATTTTGGTTTTAATTTTCCTTTTTTTTATTTTTTTTTTCCCTTCTTTTTTTTCTTTATTACCACAGTGGTGAAAATAGAGGGACTAAGCAAAGTGTCACAAATTCATTTAGAGCCAGCTAAAATGAAGGCATGCAGGTCACAGTTTAGTACCAGAACACTTTAATTGGATGGTGCTTGCAAACTCGAGATTAGAAAGCTTCTAGTCTGCACCTCATGTGCCATCCTTAGAATGGGACAGTCACCATTTTGTTCTTTGGTTCTTGGTAAAGAAAATAGGGACCCAATTTGTGCCTAGCATTTTGACATGCTAATATGAAATAATTATAACTCCCCAGGTATGCAAACCTTTTCACCCACCGGCTATTTGGCTATGAATTTGCTCAGGTACCATCCTTACAGAAGGAGAATTGTGTTGTATCCTGATGGCAACTGTAGTAGTCACAGTCCAGTAGTAACTCCCACCTTTCCAGTAAAAGCAGCGGTAGTTTTAGCTCCTGTATGAGCAGTAGTAGCTCCAGCTTCACTCCGTGCTGGGTCCCCCCTGCTTCTCCCAGTCTGAGGCTGCAGGACGGATTACTTTTGGATGACCACTTAGGGGCTGCACAGAACACTCTGACTCTGACTCTCCGTTAGTCACATGGTTTGCAGAAAGTTGTCCTTTTGCTTCAGTAATCTGCGACTTTGTCCTTTCGCTTCAGTAATCTGTGATTCTTGAAGCAATACAAAGCTTCTCCTTTTAAAACCTCTGGTGGTATTATGAAGTATGAGCAGTGTCTATCTTTGGTCCTCTTTTGAAGATTTAATGAAATTTATTTAATGGCTCCACTATTCAGTCACTCTGTTGTAATCAAATCCTTGGATATTAGGCACAGTATTAAATCCAATAACCGTGCCTGTTGAAATACAAAAACTTCTCCCTTTCTGCCTTTGAGATGTATAATGTTTCATCACCATTGTGAAATCATCTTCAGTTGCCTATCAATTAAAACACATAGAGAGGCTGTTTTTCCAATTATGGTGGTGGTGTGGTTTTTTTCCATTGTTTGGGTTGTTGTTTGTTTATTTATTTTGGGTTTGTTTGTGTTTGTGGTTTATTTTCTGAATAATTCTATGAAAAATTAATATATACTCAGTTTTACTTTGGGTAGAAAATGAAAGAGCGATATTTTGCAAATATGACTGTGAACAGCTTATCTGCAACTGCACAGGTAGGTTGAACATTTATTTGCGGGATGGGACCATAAGATTCAGTTGCAGACTTGATTCAGGGTACTTTAGAGGGATTAAATGCAACAGATGACACAAAGTAAATCCTTTCAAAATGTTTCTAAACCACCTTGATATTACCATGAAACATCTGAAGAGTTTCTACCTCCACAGAAGTTAAACAAAATGTAAACCCCGTGTTCAGACAAATATTTGTTTAGCTTTCACTAGAAAAGACTTTGATTGTTTCTTTTCCTGCGTACTCCAGAAAATAAAAAAGAACTGGCAATTTTATTTTTTAGCCTACTGTATTTTAAAGGAACAATATGTTTGCTCTTAAATAATAAAAAAGGAGGAGGAGGAATGCAGGAATCACATAATCTTTTTTTCTTTTATGTTTGCCAACAAATACATTAATCTACATATCATAACTAAGAACATATCTTTAAGAAAACCATATTTGGCTACTTTAACTAAATACTAACAGCTGAGGGCCAATACTTGCTTTTGTCCAGTAATGCTTTTGTATCCCTTAAATCTGGGAAGTGCAAGAGCTACAGATAAATGAATTTAGGTGACATTTTTCAATTTGTGGGAACTTCCAGTTTGAAGAGCTACAATAGAACTGGCTAGAACAATTACATAAAGACCAAAACAAATTCATAATTACTTTTGTAGAAAACCTGTAATTATTATGATTTCACACAATAAAGTCATGCACTGGTTTGATTTGCTAGTCCTAAGAAGCAGAGAAACCCTTCCCTACAAACAGTGTTTCTTCTGTTCTTGAGGAGCATGTTGATTTTCTAAGTATGTTCTTCTCACATACTTCTAATAAAGCAGTGTACAGTTACACTTCTTTTTGTGAAGATATTAAATTATGTAAGGATTGTAACTACAGCAGAGACCGAGTTACCCCAAAATGGATTTACCACAAGACAGACAGCTGAGTCCTCAGCCATGTGAAACTCACATTTCTCCAAAAAGCAGCCAGAAATTATTCATTTAGAAAAAATTCCCTTCGTGATGCTGAATGTTTTTGCACGCCAGACTGACTTGTAGTGGAAGTTACAGTGGACAAATAACTACTTTAATTTATGTAAAAAAAAGAATTATATTGCAGCTGAGTTGCATTTTCCATATTTAATGTACATTTGTCTTTATACTAGTTACAAATTAGCACCCTCTGTAAGATTTCTTTTATTTTATGATTTTTTTTTCCAGAAATTTGCTTGGCAAATTGGTATTTATAACTCTCTGCAGAAGATTTCAGGTAGATTTTGATAAAATATTAGCATAAAACTTGTTGTGTTGGAAGGAATTTGCTTGAAACCAGAGATAACCAGCTTAAGGGTAAGGAAGCATCTTTTGGGTTGGGTTCTTGCCTGAGGAGGTCACGCTTACATTCAAATGCCCCTTCTGCTTCACGTGCTTCCAAGCATTTCATTAGTGTCTGTCCAGTGCTATAGAGTCAGTGCATCTATTTTGGTCTTTCCTGCGTTACTTGAACTGCTTCTCTTCGCATAAATGGCAAGCAGTCATGGAAACAGAGAGAGAGTTGGAGTTCCAGAACTTGGGTCCCAGATCTGCAGCATGTGATTGGTCCAGTTGAAGGTGTTTAGTACCAATATTTTGCAAGAGAACTGCCTTTTTAAATGTGGATTAGTTAAAAATGATTTTACTATGCTTAAGCAACTCATAAGCAGAGAGAAATTATTTAAATGTGGATGTCAGGCATCTTAGGAACATTCCCCAGCCCCCAGGCTGTTTGCTATTCCAGATTCTGGGAAATAAGTTTTCATCATTAGTGTCAGAGAAGGACTGTTGGTTACTCAGGGTGGGGTTGCAATACTTGTAAAAGATCTTGGTTTCACCCTAGTGCACAATGAAGATAAATTCTGGAATTATGAGAACATTTGCCAACTGGCATTCTTTCTTTCCCAGCCAGTTTTGTTGGTCATGCTCTTTGTACAAGCCATCTGCTGCTTTTACAGGGCTCTTAGCCTGCTTTCTGTGGGGTTTTGTGTTGTTGGTTTTGGTTGGTTTGGGTTTTTTTGGGTTTTTGGTTTGGTTTTTTTTTTATTTCTGAAGGAGCACGAAGCACAAACTTTTAAAGCATCCCACAGTCTTATCTGAGATTTAGATATAGTTATCCTCTTTCCCCAATTTGTAATCAAATGGTTGCCAAACACCACATGGAGTAATTGGATTATGAATTTATTCTTTTTGTCCCAGATTTTTGTTTTCTTTTTAGTAAAGTTCAATCTTGTTCAAGGCATGAGTCAAAACAGCCTGTCTACCTTGAGCAACGCTTACCACAAAATTTTGGGCATCTTAACAGGAAACAAACAGAAATGCCTGTATTTTCTACTTTATCAATGGAAAGACATAGGTGTCCCTAGCAGCATGAAAAAGAGATTCAGTCCATCCTGTGTTAGGTGCTACCTTCACTGCATATAGTTTGCAGTTTTTTCTAGCAGCCTCCTGAAGCAATCCAGCTACCAAAGCATCCCTCTTCTCTATTACGACTTCTGGGAGGACAAGAGGAAATCATAGCAAATTGTGCTAGGGAGTGCTTTTTGCATAAAAATTCGATGGTGAAGTTGGTTATCCACACAGCTTGAGGATGGGCTTTGCTAGGCTGACTCTCTCATGTAGGATATTATGTGGCTTGCTTGTTTTTAACTTTCACCTTGACTTTGGGTATGGTCCATCTTGTGTTGTGCAGATTAAGGACTTCTTCATGCTGTATGAACTGAATTTTGACAATTTTTATATTTCATTATCGAACATAACTTTGGTTGCACCTGATAGATTTTAAGAAGCCTTAGATTCTCATCAATGCAAACTGGAATGACTCTTTCTTGAGCTCATGGTTGTGTCTGTATTCATCTGTGAAGACTTCACAGCCTAGCAAAGTGCCTGGCAGATTGGCTGCAACTGCTGCAGGTGACGTCAAAGCAGTTGCTGTCTCTAGTGGCTAGCACAACTGAGGGAACAGAATGGTTCTGGATTCTTCAGTTAAGAAAAATTAAACTAAACTCATAGGAGACTTCTCCTGTCTCTTTAAGAAATATCTCAAAATTAAATTGAATTTATGGAGTTGTTAAAACTTTGCAACTATTTGGAATAATCAGGAAACCTGTCCTTTGCTTTCGAAAAAGGCTCTTCCCTGGAAGGGAATTTCTTTTGAATATCTGTACCTTTCCAAAAAAAATAGCATTTCAAAATATTGTCACTAGAGAGTGAGTGTGTTTACCTTGTGAAGGTTAGCATAAACAAAGTTGACTATCTAAACTTCCCTGTATTTCCCTCTCACATATAATATTTTGTGCTGTATAAAGTCACATAAAATAGAATGCTTCTTGTTTTATCTGTAAAACATTTACAACAAGTGCAGACAACCTTCTTGACACTTGAATACCTATCAACCTCTTCAAATGTTTGAGAGCCATCATACACATACCTTATGCCTGAGAAGCCAAGAGGAGAAGAAGCACTAGGAGGAGTCTCATGGTGGTCTTGAGACTGCTGGAGCTAGATCAGATGTGAAACTAAGACCTAGATGAGTTGGAGGCGATGACTGCAGGCACTCCTGCTTTCTTGCCTCTTCCCCCCACTGGGGACCTGAATTAACCAGCAGCCCATGTGTCAGTATGAACTCAGTGTAAGTCATTTGACATCTCCTCAATATGGTAGCAGCACTTGTAGGGTGTGTGACCCATTCGCAATGATGATCTGCAGTTTGGAGACCCTTGATCTCAAGCACTGGGGCTCCTGCCAGGCTGTGATACCGAAGAGCAAACATAAAATTAGACTGTTCTAATCACACCGAGGGAATCTGGAGTTTGGACGAGGTGTTGCTTTGTTTTGTTTTGGTTTTTTACTGAGAGTAGAATTTAAATCTCATTAAAGTGAATGGAAAAAACCTTTCTCCTTTGAGTCCAACTGGTCAGATAAGACAATTTTTTGGTAGGCAATTATCCTGTGTCCCCAGGAATCTTAAAAAGTAAAATCAGGTTTATGGTACCTTAGTTTTTAACTAATAATTTTCCATTTCTATGGGGCTTTCCTAGTTGTCAGGAACACTATATCCCAACTGACCTGGATGTCCTCAAGTATCTTGGACTTTTACTCTGTTATTGTTTTTAAAAATCTCATGATTCTCTAGTATTCCATTTTCTTGTAAAAAGAAATTCTTCAGTATGAGCAGCAGAAAATCTTTATAATTTAGATACAGATTTTTTGAATCTACTTCTCAAAGTTTATGTAATCATGAAAAGTGCTGGGTAATTTTTAATACAATAACTTATTTTTATTAAGAACTTAGAGGCTTCTTAGAACTTAGATTATGCCACCAACTTCAGTAACACCAGTGTGAGATATGGGTATTTGAAATATGGATATGCTGAAATATGAAATATATAATTGCTTTGTGAAGATGTTATGTTAAAATCCAAATATGAGCATTCTAAAGATAGAGAGGAAGATGGAAGTGTATCCCAAAAATCTAAAGAATCCTTTTTTCTCTGTAATAAAGTTTGGACATCAGCTATGGTGGGTATAAGTAAGGCACACAATATTTTCTACCCACAAAAGGTTACGATGCTATAGTCCATTTCAAAATGTGCTGCTGAATAAATATTTATAGACAATCCTGCAGTTTTGGAGTTAGTAGTTTGATCTCTTCCATAGATAATCTGGGCAGTGTCATTCTGCTGCAGACATATACCTTGCAATCAGCCTTATACTCACAGTGGGATACTGCTGTTAATTGCAACAGTTGTAGCTTAGAATAAGGTAGCAGCTTTTCAGTGTGATCTAAACAAATTAAGGTTGAATTTAAATGAATCAATAAGAAAAAAAAAAGCCTCCACAAAAAACTCCACAAGCAACTGTCTTTTGCTGTTATAGTTCATTAACTACTAAAACTAATAGCACTGAAAATGGTTTGCTAATTTTCTTGTGATATATTGTATAGGCTATTATCCAGTAAAAGGGAGTATATTTCAAATGTGACTTGATGGTTTAGGGATCTAACACGGGTCTTTTTTGGCTTTTCTGAGGATAGATCACTTGGTGTTCATGCTTTTTGGTAGGCACAATCAAGACTGAGCTCTCATGGGATCCTTGTGAGGAAGTATCATGTCTGTCTGCTTTGTTTCTTTGTTTTCCCAAGCCAGGAGATTTTTGTCGTCTTTGTCATAAG
Source organism: Ceryle rudis (assembly GCA_033439905.1). Taxonomy (NCBI): domain Eukaryota; kingdom Metazoa; phylum Chordata; class Aves; order Coraciiformes; family Cerylidae; genus Ceryle; species Ceryle rudis. The sequence continues at coordinate 30,824 of JAAGNO010013627.1, read as the reverse complement.
GAAAGATATATGGGTTCAGTATCTATGGGTTGAAAAGATATTTTTTTATTGGCTCCTTCTGTCCCAAACCTTCATCACACCAGTAAAAGAACCTGTTGTCAAGGAAGACAGATGGAATTCAAAACTGTGTTGTTTATTTGTTTTATTTTAAATCCCAATCTGACCACTAAGGCCATCATTTTATATTTGTCCATATTAAAGACAAAAGTGGGTCATAACAAGATATCTTTGAATGGTATACTCTTCTAATTAAGAGGAGCATGCTCCTCATGATGATGAGGTGGGTGACTAAAGCACCTGCTCTGGCTATAAAACTCTTTAATAAGTATCCCTCCCTGCTCTGGAGAAACAATCTTAGGTTAGACTTTTGCACTGGAATTACACTGATCATGTCTAAGACTGCAGCTAAGCACAAAGAAACTTGGCATGTAAAACCAGACATAGGAGAAAATCTTCATTGTTGAAGTCACTGACAGATCCTGTCATCTCTGTGAAATCCAATTGAATAAATCTTTGCTTGATGATTCAGCTGTGAAGGGCAGAGATTTAAGCAATTGTTTTCTGTGGCTGGTAATTGGAAATTCAGTGGGAGGTTTTTGAGAAAACCTAAGATTAGACACTTGTTTTTCCCGTAATTTCCCTTTGCATAAGCAGCTAATTCTTTTTCCCCACCTCTCTCTTCCCCTCACCTACACACAGAGGAAAAAATACTTTATGTATACTCATTCAGACCTGTAAATGTATACTCATTTTCTGTCTGAGGCTTTATGGATTCCTACTGAGAGCAGGTACCTCTGTCTTACCATTGCAGACTGAATCCTGGGTTCTGTCAGGGACCTGTGCACATGACCACTTGGCTTGCATGAAGTCCTTCAACATGGCATCAGAATGAAAACTGTTCAAAAATAACACTGTCATGAAGACACAGACTTTGCTTTAGCAGGTCCTGCCAGTCATACATGTGACTGGTTGTATTGGCAAATGCTAAAGTAGTTGATTAAACAGCCAGGGAACCCTCTTGGGCACTGGAACTCAGTTGTCCATCCTAGGAAACTAGTTAGTCTAGTCACTAGCATGGTTTAGAGTGGGCCAGCCAAAGCAATTCCCTGTACTCACAATGTTTGCACTTTCCCTTATTTAGTGACATTGGTTCTATAACAAGTGATGAGCCTGACTTAACACGTTGTCCTGAGTCAAACTGCTCACAACAAGGGCAAATGACCTAAAAATTTTCAAACTAAACAAGTGTTACAAGCAAGACTTCAAAAAACATGTTTTGTTTTGTTTTGTTTTGTTTTTTTCCCCCAGGAATTCTGTCTATTGGAAAACATTTCTTTTGACACTTTGTCTGACATTAATTTTCCCTCATAGAAGGTATCCGCAGTCTAATTGTCTACTAATTATCCATGTCCATACTTCCCTTAGAGTCACTGGAAATAAATAAGCATTTCTGGAGCATGATCCATCTCCTCTAAAACTGGTTGCATGAACTGTGCTTTAGATGTGCTGAGTATGGAAGGAGTAGTAGTAGTCAGTTTGGAATATAGTAATATAGTTGTAAACACCCATCAAGCTGGCTGAATGTTATCTTCATGTGCCTGTCTGGTAGGCACATGGCCACATACACCACTTACCTAATTCCACCCACATACTATGCATTCTTCAGAAAATACATGGCGTTCAGAAATGCAATGACTAATTATTCTTCTTAATAACAGCGATAACCCCTGTTTTCAATATTTTCTTTTCCATTTCCTCAGCTGTGAGATGTCTTTTACCAGTAGAAGCTTTAGCAAACATTTCAGCCTTCTTGTGTTCTGTTTGCAGGCATGTCCTTCTATGTGGACAGCCAGACTGATGCATTTCCTTTGCTGCTGGTCTTAGTATTTCCTTCTGTGCCTTGTGCATTGTACATCCTGTTAATCATACTTCCCTAGAGATAATAGTCGCACGGTACAGGCTAAATTTTATCTACCTTCTTTCTCAGGAGATGTAGCTTATTTGCATTTCAACATTCATTTTAAATGTCACCTGTTGTGTTTTGGTGGTTTTTTGTTTTTTTTTTTTTTTTCTCCCCTGGATCTGTTTAGATATTTGCATATGCTTTGCTACAGTGCAGTTCCTAGTTTGTATAGTAGCCAAAAGGAAGATAGTTCCAGTGCTGTTACATTACTTGCTTTTGGAAATGTCCTTTAGTTGCATGGCCTGTATGATCTGTTTCTCCTGTTTGTGTGGGATGCTAAAGTAAAATGCTTTGGTTTGTGTCACTTTGTACATAATTTCCCTAATGATACACATTCCTTTCCTGAATGATATAATTCACATTTGCTGAAAACCCATAACATCCTTGCTTTTGCTGCATGCTTCCATTTCTACACTGGAGTGTCTGGTGCCATACTACTGCGTTTTGTTTATGTGTTATTATTTGCTGGTACTACCTTTCTGTTTTATAGTATGTATGTCACTGGTGCTAGTGAATATTTCTCTCTGCTCTTCTGAGAGTAGCTTGTTCTGGCTTTCTAATGATTTTTTTCTAATATGAAGTTGTCCTATGTTAGTGATTTCTTTTGTATTTCTTTTGAGTGTCATCCTCTTGTGATATTTATTATCACCATGTCACATTTACCAGTGAAATAGCTGTCTTGTATTAATAGCTATAACTGGGTTACCCACTCAACTAGCTGCCTCTGTGGGTTCCTGATTTCTCTCATAGAAAACACTTCTTCATATGAAGGGTCTTTTTCTTGACAAAACAATAAGACTCAAATGGCATAAACAACCTATCTGATTTTTCTCCTCTCTGCTTCAGTGAGCTTGCCGCTTGAGACCCTTGCTCTGCTGATATCTCTGTCTTTTTGCCCAATGCCATTTGGAAATGAACAGCTTCCTGGATTGCAGACCACTTAGCTTTGCACTTGCAGATCCTGCACAGATTAACACCATTAACTTCTTCTACTTAGTTCAGCTCTCTTCAGTGTCTTGTTTTCTCAAGTCCTCACAGAACACATTTCTGGCATTAGTCTGCACAACAACTGTGGTCAGTGAAGTTTTGTTTTTTTTTTTTTTCCTATTGATACTATGCCATCTTAGTGAGACTACTTATGGCAGTGGAGAACTGTAGGAAAGGACGCTGAAAGGACTGTGAATAAACAAGTTGAATATATATTCTTGTACCATAGCTCATGCCTGTCATGTTACCTCAGAGCTTAAACTCTTACTGGAGCCCAAAGTCCCAGCTTATCTCTAATGTCCACCTGTTGGGCATCTTTTATACTTGCATCAGAGAGGGTCAGGCTGTCTTCCCACCTGGGAAAGTAAAACATACAGGGGTCCTAGGTCATGCTTGAGCTCTTCCACTATAATTAATATGGATGCAGAATGGCTTGGACCACACATCTCTGAAAACTTAGACTAGAATGTGACACCTAGACTTGAGTGTGGTTAGTAAAACCAGTCAGAAATATCCTTAAAAAGAGAGCAAAGCAGTATCTCATAGCCAGAATCATACAGAATCTAACCACAGAGACAGTAATTTCCTAACAAATTCATAACACCAACCAAAATTAAACACAAAACCTGCGTGACAGCAAAAAACAGAGGCAAAATATATATGCTTGCAGATTTGGCATGTCACATGCATATTTTCTTTTTGCTTCATGACTCTATATCTAATTAAAAATATTTTTCAGTAACAAAAGTGAGATGAATAATTTGTGTGAAATAGCAATAAATGATTGGTAAAACATGAGATCTAAATCATGTTGTCAGGATACTACTCAGCTACTCAGGAAAAAGTAGTTCTTGGAGTATGGGAGGGGAAAGAGTAATTAAAAAAGGTGGGGTTTTTTTGTGACATTAGTAACTTCTGGTTTAATTGTGAGTTAAGACTACCATGACCAACCTCTATTAAACAGGGAAGATTAAAGGTTTGAAAGAGATTAACTTGTCCATGAAAATGAGTTTGGCTGTCAGACCTCTGTCCTAGGGGAAGTACATCTGTTAATTTAGCCCACATAGTTCAGCATAATGCAGTGCTGGGGCTGATGTGCCTTGGCAGGATCCCTGTTTCTGGAGAAGCAGCTTTGGACTGGATGTGAGATAGATGAAGTGGCTTGGGAAGATGCTATGGTGCCAGGAGTTTTCTTCCTCTGTGTGAAAAAAAGACAAATATTGCTTGCAGCTGCTATTTTTCATCTCTAATAAAGCTCTGGCTAGTAATGATTGCTCTTTGTATTTTCCAGAGCCAGAAAGCAGGCTTATGCTCTTTTCACAGGCTCTTGGATTTCCTCACCATTTTTTTTCAGCTTCTAACAGAAAATGAAACACCATAAATGTCATGTAGTAATTGAATGATAGCAATGTGCAAGGAAGAAATGACAGAGGAGCACAAAGACAAATGAAATGCTTTTTTTTTCCAATAGCTGCAATGAGTAGTATTAGACAGAAATAATAAAAGATGACTTGTCTAAACCAAAAACTGAATTTCAATAAATATTGCTGCCATTACACATTTGTAGGATTGGACTTTCTCTTTTTTATTTCTTTCTATTACTTTCTACTTCTTTCTATTTCTCTATGCTATTTCTCTAAAGAGGAAAGGAGGAAACCCAGACTATGAGAGGCATTGATCTCAGTGACTGAGTTCAGCTCCTGGTCTGAGAACACCAGCTACTTCAAATGTTCACATCCTCAAAGAGAGTGGGTGTGACCTCAAGAATAGGTCTCAAATGGAGCTGAAATTGTGAGAAAATCTTCCTGATAGGAGCCCAAACTGGGCAAGTGACTTACTTTCTCACAGAGAGAAATCATGTGGAAACTAGAGTTGAAGGATCTTTCTGAAGGAGATCAGTCTGATCATGGATTTATGAATTGAAGGTAGATGAACAGGTTGCATTGGATAATCCTGTAAAATTTACAGATCAGAGGAGTCCTTTTGAGGTGGACTCAGGACTCAGCTGGGAATTTTGGACCTTGATGGAAGAAAAAGACAGCAAGTGGCAGAAGGGTGGGTGTGTGGTTTGTGGATCAAAGCAACCTATACTTAGGTGTTTCCAAAGAAGTTCTTTCACCTGTACATTGAGTGAGACTTTTGGATATCTATCAGCCTGGCCATGGCAGTGACAGTAGGTCCAGTCATGCTGCATGCCTAAACATCTAAGTGATAGTGCCTGCGCATGCACAGAGAAGCTCCATCAGGGATACATCACTTCTACTGTGTATCTGGAAAGTGTCAGCCCTGCTTTGCACATAGAAAGCAGTTGATTTGTACCTGTGCAATAAGTAGGGCACATCCTGAGAGCTCATCTACCACACATATGCACAATGCCTGTACAGAACATGCATTGCAGAGTCTGCTCCTACAAGGCCCAGAAAAAAATACAGTTTGTCGCAGAAGACTTCTAGTATTACCTTTTGCTTTGCAAACACTTAACTGGTTGTCCTGGTTTGAGTGAGAACAGAACTAATTCTGTTCAGTGGTTTTACTTTTCAGCTCCGTTCTTTAACTAACTGCACTTTTGAAGTTAGCAGAATGTTTTCACAGAGAGTGTCTGCTGCTGGCAGTGATAACACCCCATGGTTAGAGTTACTGCCAAGGATTGGTGTGCAGAGCAAGGCCACTG
>JAAGNO010013627.1:0-17755 GCA_033439905.1 Ceryle rudis | reverse complement strand
AATCTCAAATGAAACTCACACTTCAACTGTTGTAGGCTGGGGACACCATGCCTGAGAGAAAAGAGTTTCAATGAAAGTACTGCCCATATCAGCAAAGACAGTTGGGGATCTCTCTGGACAGAGAAAGAGGACAGACGGAAAAATTCTGAGATGCAGTCTATATGGACATGTGAAGAAACAGAGGCTAGTCTAAAAAAACCTAAACAAGGTTCAAGTAATCGTTCTGCTGTATTGAGATGAGCAAGGGAATCACACCACATTAGGACAAAGACCAAAGCTTGCTGCCAAGAAGTAGTAGGCAAAGGTCACACTAGCCAGTGGTATCAGAGGAGGAAGATATTGAAAGCAACTGTAGCGGTAAGCTGATGACATTTACTAGCTGGCCCTATCTCTGAGAGTTTGCCCTAAACTAAACCCCAATGTGGGAAAAAAAGCCACTTGCCTGAGTCAGAAAATCTGCTATTCCAAGTGGCTGAAACTGAAAGAGAAGAAGCTTGATGATTGGAACAAATCAACCACATGAAGACCAAGGGGTAAGAGGTAGATGAAAAAGCACTATGGTCCTAGCTATGTCATGGGTGAAGGATGTAGAGAGAGTCTTCTAGTTAAAGCCGTGACACAAATACCAGGCAAATGCTTGGGATGACCTTCATGATGCTAGTCTGAAAAAGTGATTCTTGAACAAACCAAGGGCAGAGAAATACTCATCTTCCTGAAGATCACCTTCCAGTCCACTATATCTGTATGACTCAAATCTCCATCCACTAGCTGTTTTTAGAAGCAGAAGCACTGACTCTAGAGAAGGTAGTTTCATTGTCTACCTGTCTGGGTAAGGCTTTGGTTTTATAGATATAACAACAGAAAGAGGGTGAGTGAATTTGCTGATTTCCAGCACTCAACAAAGGGGACTGAGCTGCAATACATCTTGTTATGCAAGGCAATGACGCACTGGATATCTGTGACGCTTCTGTGCGACCAGCAGTGATGAGGAATGGTGGGTCTGCAATGTTCAGTTTGTCAATAGAAAGTGCAGGGCTACCAGAACTGCCACTGGTAGAACAGATGAGAAACTGAGAGACTTGCAGCTGGGCAAAATGTACACATTTTTTCTATGTCTGATCTTACCAAGGTGCAAAGATGGGCTTGCAGTCAGGCTTCAAGCAGTAATCTGCTCTTCTGAAGGACTTTCTGAATTCCTGGTTTCATCTTGTGGATTTAAAGAAGGTCTAACTACCCCCTCTGACTCTGTCTCAGAAGGGATGTAGAAATTACAATGGCATACATTAATGTATTTTCATCGAGTCATAGAAGAAGCACCTTTTCCAAAGATATTCCAGAACTGCTTTACTATGACACCCAGAAAACACGTGTCATTTGAAAGCAGACTGGCCCTTTGGTATACTGTCACCCTGATTACACGCAGGGAACCTAGTTTGGGACAGCTGGTTGTTATACTTGGGTAAAACTTTGGTTACAACCTCTGCTTCAGGACCTGCTCCAAAATGTACTTCTCAAAGGAAGACAAGCCCCAGCATACTGTGGCAATGTTCCTTTGTTTAACACCAGTAATAGTGGCTTAAGCGGACATCTTCTTTCCCTCCTCCCATCCCTGTCCCACTTTGTTCCCAGTCCTGCACACACGTTCAGTTGTTTGAGTCTGCTGAGTTGCACTGGAGAATTAAAAGTCTTCTCATTAAAAAAATAGTGCTTTTTTTTTTTCTTTTTTTTTTTTTTAATGTGGCCAGCTTAGTTCTGTTTTGCTACATGGCTACAGAGATTGCTGTGCCAGTCTAGAATCTGCAACTATACATGTTACTTTCTACTATTTTGGGGGTTTTGTTGAAATAGTTTTTAAATCTCTGTTTTTAAAAGCCCATAAAGACTCAAGAATACTTGAAAAAAACCCCAAATATTAGTCAAGAAGACTGTTCTGACACTAATCTGAACATGAATCGTGGGCAGAACAATCATTTTTGTCACATTTTCCCCAGCTTTAAAATGTGAATAATGCACATTCTCCTACTGCCAAACTGATAAAGACGTTAGTGGTACAAAAATGGAAAATGCTAAATAAATGCAAAAAACTGCTGGGTTTTGTTGTGATTTTTTTGAAGAAGGTCAGCTCTTTCTAATAGAGACAAACCACTGCTGAAGGAGCTAAGGCAGGGACAACCATTATCTGCTGAAGGAGCCTCAGAAGCAAGGTTGCACTTTTAATGCAGCTATGGCATAATTGCTTTAATGGACTCTTCAAGTACTAAACCCCAATTCTCTCAGAAGAAGGCCCTGGTTTTGATTTTATCCACACTATGGGTTCATACTTAGTGGCAGATTGTTACTGACTTGAAAGCCCTACTAGGGTGAGCATTGATAAGTCTAATTAATAAACTCAATGAAGATTCTTATGGAAGTATATTCCAGGCTGATTATTTTAGCTGAGCTGCTGTGGCTTTTTGTAGTGAACCTAGTACTTGTCTTCTAAAGAGTCAATTCATTAATTTGATATCACAGGCTGTAGTCTTCTGTGTTTAGGTTTATTTGCACAGCAATTTTAAAATACTTTCACGGAGTTTAAAGAATGATGAGAATGACTTGAAAGGGCATCATAGTTTGATGCAGCAGTCTAAGTATGCACTGCAAATGCAAAAGTACCAAGTTTCATGGAGAACATGGACGTGGTGCTACTGTGAATTCTAGCGTGTACAAATGTGAACATATACATCCTACGTTTTAGGTGTTACTAAAAGTAGAAAATCTTTCTTTGGGGTTGATGTGAGCCCTGAGAGATGGCAATTTCCCCTACTGGGCAATAGGAATGTAAATATATTCTCTACTTGATTGTACAGAACACAACACTGATGTCGAGTACTCTGCTGTGAGGTCAGTATTCACAGTGGCAGTCAACAGCCACTGCAGGTAGTGGCTTTTGAATAAAAGGTCATGTTTTTCAATAACCTCATTCTGACAAAGTCTGAAAGCTTCTCGGAACTTCTTGATCTCTGCAGTACAAAATCTGAATTAAACAAGAAACAGGGTTTGACAGGTAGATACACAGTTTGCAAAAATCTCTTCAGGATGCCAATTCCCCTGTTCATTTGAGACCTAGGGAGGAAACCCTATAGCCCAGGAGAAGTTTGTGTGAGTGTTTCATTGACTTCAATGGATTTAAGGTTTATCGTTGATATTCTAAGAATAAAATCTATGAAGTCCACCTCTCTATAGGTGCTCTGGGAGTTTATTGTTACCGTAATGGAAGTCAGCACTCCTCCCACAGTGCTGAGTAAAAAGCGTCCCAGCTGGGTAAGAATTAGACCTTATAATTAGGGACTGTCAGACAGATGGAGTCATGGTCCACCCAAAGCAGAAGGTATTTATTACAGAAAACAGCCCCCATTCCATATTAACGTGTTTTGTAAAGCCTGAATTCCAGATTTCTGTTATTCTTTTAAGCAATTCTGCCTTCCCTATCTGGAACACAGTACGGTGCAGGTGGGATTCATCTCACCTGTCTTTACACTGTCACGGCATGAGTCCATGCTGGTTACTTAGGCTACCTTCTTTATGGAGCACAATAGGCACTTTCAGAGTGCAGTTCACCCGGTCTGTTTTAGATGCAGGAACAGACTTAAATGGCAGTAATAAAATTCTCAGTCTCTCTTCAGAGAGATACCCAATCTGAGGAAGAAATCAACTCTTAGATAGGCACTTTGGCAGAGTATCTCCTTCATGTCCTTTTTTGTTCTTCTGCTCTTCCTGCTTGCCCTTAAAGTTCTTCTGCCAGACTCACCAAGGATACCTCTGTGAATAGAGATGGATGAATCATTGGACTGTTTTGGCCCAGCCTGGAACAAGTTCTTCCTAGAACATTCTGAAAGGATCAGTAAACTAAAATGTACAAACACCATTAATTTCAAATTATAAAAAGAGTACTTTGACACCAAGTGAAGTGGTGTACATAGATTTTTAGTTAGAAGCAAAGTCTCTTTTATATATACATGAAGGAATCTCAAAATAAAAAGTTCTTTCAAACAGGAATGTTTTGAAACTGAAATGATTTGGTAAAAAGAGGTTTAGCTACTGTATTTTAAAATCCAGTTCTGTCTGCAGAGCTGCCTGGAGCTTTATTCCTATGCATATCCCAGTAACGCTCTCGAATTAGGGAACAACCTACCCTTCACATCTTCAGGAGCCAATGCAGTAGACATCTAGATCATACCATGTCACCCACAAATGACAGTAGGAACTTGTAAAGTGTTTCTCATTACCATCACCATAGTTAGGGCATTCAGGGGTGACTCAGACACAAGACCCTTCAGTTATAAAGTAATTTACACATAGTAACTTCCAACGTAAAAAGCTGAAAGAGGCTCACCTTAAAAACTCCAATTTTCCAGCACTTACGCTACAGACACATGCTTTTAAGTCAATGTTTTGAATGATGTTGCAACTTTGAAAACAGCTCTCAACTTCCTAGTAGAGTGCTTTAAGCATTTGGCTAGTGGCCAAACCAGAGCACGTGAGATGAGGGAAGGTGTCTGTGTAAGATTTCCATTGGGAATGGCAGAAGTGGCCCTGGTGAAGGTGACCAACTCCTAGGGAAAGTTCACAGCTGATGGCTCTTTGCAAAAGAAGTCAGGTTCTTTCTGAGCAGCATTAGGTTCAAGCACAGTGCCTTCTCCTGGCACAGTGACTTCTGGTATACTCTGCTGAGCTGCCAGGGTGGCTTCCTCTCAGTTTCTGTAAGTAGTTTTCTCCACTCATTTCCTTGTAGCACAAAGGCTGGGCTCCCAGCTCAGCCCTGGGAGCTCCAGTACAAGACAGAGCATGTTGTGGGTTTCATCCTTCATTTCTCTGGGTTCAGATTCCTATCTGCAAAAGTTAGAAGAGTGCTGAGATATAATCAGGCACTAAACCTGTAGGAAAATATCATAGACGGTCTTGAGATAACATGTTACTCAAAGAAAGAACTTTCAAAAAAAATTGAAAACTTAAATAAAATACACCCTTCAAGTAGATTTGGTGAGGTCTACTTAATGCAATTAATTCATCGTAGTTTGGTTTGCAATTTATTCAACAAACAAAGCAGCTCCTAAAATACTTTAATTTAATCAAAGACAGGATATGCAGGAGTATAATGATGGATTCAGCCAGGTACTTTCTGCTAGTTTACAATATGAAGTAATCAATATGACAAAATGACATAAAATTACAAGGAACCATCAGTATTGTGTCTTTTTCAGTATAATGGTTGAATTAAATTCTACCATGACCAAATAATTACATGCTTTTTTTTGAGAAGCACGGTTATATTTCAGTTGAATTTTGTCAATGAGTGAAGATAAGAACGATCAACTTTGCACATACCAACATGCCATTCTCGCCAAAGCCCGTATTTGCATTTAATGATAAAATGACAAAAAAAAATCTCTGAAAAATCAGTTCTTATGAGTATTTTGGAATCATTGAGTGCAAGGACTGAAGAACAGCATAATTTTTTTAATTTTCTATTTAGTTTACATTTTCTGCAGTTGAACGGAACTTGTCTCCAGTGAAGCAGTTTTTGTAAATTTCATCAATAAAACAGAAAAAAAAAGACAATTTCTAAAAGGTGTGGATATAGTTATACTCTACACATATAACTTACAGAACCATATGTTCTTTATTAAGCCCACAAAGTGGAAATTAAGACACTCGGCGTACATATACAATGCCCTTGTGCCATATCAGTACTTCCCAGAGTAAAGTCTTTGGGGCCAAGGAAAATGATCATTGTGTTTCACTGTTTCTGGGGCATGAAGGGAATGTAGAAGTCTTCATGTCTTTTACTGCTTGACAGACAAATCTATCCCAATCCTTTTGGGTCTTCAACATTCAGATTAAACTGATCCATATGTTTTAATAATCATAGAATCACAGAAACATAGAATGGCTTGGGTTAGAAGGGACCTTTAAAGGTCATATACCCCTGCAGTGAGCAGGGACATCTTTAGCTACATCAGGTTGCTCAGAGCCCCATCCAGACTGTCCTTGAATGTTTCCAGGGATGGAGCACCTCCCACCTCTCTGGGCAGCCTGTGCCAGTGTTTCACCAATCTCACTGTAAAGAATTTCTTCCTTGTATCTCATCTAAAGCTACCCTCCTTTAGTTTAAACCATTACCCCTTGTCCTGTTGCAACAGGCCCTGCTAAAAAGAGTCTCCATCTTTCTTGTAAGCCCCCTTTAAGTACTGGAAGGCTGCAATAAAGTCTCCCCAGAGCCTTCTCTTCTACGGGCTGAACAACTCCAACCCTCTCAGACTTTCTTCACAGGAGAGGTGTTCCAGCTCTCTGATGATTTTGGTGTCCCTCCTCTGAACCCAATCCAACAGGTTCATGTCTTGCTTTTGCTGAGGACCCCAGAGCTGGATTCAGTACTCCAGGTGCAGTCTCACCAGAGCTGAGTAGAGAGGCAGTCACCTCCCTCGACCTGCTGGCCCTGCTTCTTTTGATGCAGCCCAGGACACAGTTGGTCTTCTGGGCTGTGGGCACACGTTGCTGGCTTGTGTCCAGCTTTTCACTCAGCAGGTCCCTCAAGTTTTTCTCTGCAGGGATGCTCTCAATCCCTTCATCCCCCAGCCTGTATTGACACCAAGGGATTGCCCTGACACAGGTGCAAGACCTTGCACTTGGCCTTGGTGAACTTCATGAGGTTCATACAGGCCCAGTTCCCTCTGGATGGCATCCCATCATGTTGGCATGTCAACTGCACCTTGGTGTCATCTGCAAACTTGCTGAGGGCAGACTTAATCCCATTGTCTATGTCTCTAATAAAGATATTAAACAGCACTGGTCCCGATATGGACCCCTGAGGGACACCACATGGCACCGATCTCTATCTAGACATCGGAGCCATTGACTACTACCCTCTGGATGTGACCATCTGACTAATTCTTTATCCACTAAACAGTGCACCCATTAAAATCAGTATCTCTCCAATTTAGAGAGAAGAATGTTGGGGATAACGGTGTCAAAGGCTTGCCAGTCTCTGAAACATTACAACCCAGATCTTCCCCTTCAGTCCTCACCTTGTTTCAACCCCAAAATCTCTGCTGGTCCATTCTCGGTCTTATTCCCTAAAGCTCACCTCCCTGTATAATTTGTATTACAGTAGCAAACCTGAAATACAGATCAAGCCTTGGTGCTGTTTTCCAGCTCTCCTGTCCTGTCCTGGTGAGTTAGAAAAATACTTGGATCTCACCTAGAGAACCAAAGTCAAAGATAATCATTGTCAGTCAAATGCTGCCTTCAGGAGCAGGAGGAGGAGGAGAAGGAGAGGGAAAAATTCAGGGTCATATCATGAACAAAGGGCATATTTTAAAGAAAAGTAAGAAAGCTTTAAGAAGAAAGTAATCTATGAAAAGGTTCCTCTAAAGCCATGTAGTGGCAGTACGGTAAAAATTTAACTCATTCTTAAGAAGAGGTCAAGTGATATTGGCTAGGACAGCTGGAGCAGGGCTCTACCTTCTCCCTTATCACAGCGAGATGCTGCTGTGGCAAAGTAAGACCCTTTAGTCCTTGTGGTTGCTGCTGAGTGGTCACGATGCCTCATGTTCTCACACTCCGTATCAATGTCCTCCCATCTGCTAACAGAGACCGGTAACAGCAACTACATTTCTCCCTTGGAGACTCGCCAAGACATACTGCTCACGGTGCACAGCCTGCCTTTCTGTGACAGGAAAGCTCTCGTTCATCCCGCAAACTCAGTACACAACTGTTTTTGCTCTGGTTTATTACACCTCACCATTTTCATGGTTTATAGCTACAACACCCCATTATTAGTGATAAGCCAATTTAGCAGTTGAGGCCCATCATAAATGATCTATTTCAAAGTCTGAGTTCCAGCTGAAAATTAGCAAGAGCATGCGTAACAAATCACGTAGCATTTCTGTTTTGCAGACAGAATAACTTACGCCGTTTCCCGATAACCATGTTACAGGTACTTGAAAGGAACAACGTGACTGGAGGTACATAAATAATTTGAGCTGACGTGTAGTAGGAAAATGGTCTGCACAGGAGACCGTGGGGAGGACAGGGTTGTGACAGGTCCGGTGTGACCTGTGCTCGGCCTTGTCCCGGGCAGAGCGCGGGGGAGGCCCCGGTGGGGGGCGCCGGCGGGGGCGGCTGTACCCGCGGGGCCACTGGGGGGTCGTTGTGCCGGGGCGGGGCGGAGAGCCTGCAGAGCCTCGCGTGGAGCCCGCGGTGCTGCCCGCGGCGCGGGGGGCTCCGCAGGCCGCGGCGCCTCCCTCTGCCGCTTGCCCGGGCCGTCGCCGGCGGGGTGTGGGGGGGGCTGCTCGGCCTTTCAGGAACCGGGGGCGTTGACGGGGCGTGCCCGCCTCCGCCGTGACGCCACGGACACGGCCCCTCTCCATTGGCGGGCGGCGAAGGGTGTACCCGGAGGGCGGCTGGCGGTTGGCTGCCGCCTTGGGCGTCGGCGCTACGCTGGTCGTCGGCCGGAGGAGGCAGCCGGGCCGAGCGGCCGAGCCTCGCCCCGCTGTCCCGCTCGCCCCGAGGTAGGTACCGCGCTGCGCTGTACCGACCGGTGCCCGGCGCCTCCCGTGTCAGCGAGTGCGGCCTGACGCCCTCGGCGCTTCTCCCCGTGCCCGTCCGCCTTGCCTGTGCTTCCCTGCTGCTCTTAATGGGGATGTTTTTCCTTCTGCGCGTCGCTCCTCCTCGCAGGAGGCTGGAGCGGCCCTGCAAGGCCCTCGGCCGAAGGCCCGGGGGGCGAAGCCCGCTGGCGGCGCCGGGCGCGTTAGTTCAGCCGGGTCTCAAGTGCAGGCACAAGTTGTCCTTGTAAGTGTGTTCAGCTCACTCTAGAAATAGGATCATATTCACACTGCATGCTGTCATCAAACCCACTGCTGTTATTTTTTATTGCTTAGCGCTATTTTAGTCTCCGTGAAGCAAGAAGTTGTGTGGAGCAGCCCCTCAGCTCGGGTGGTGAAGAAGTGGTGCTGTTCGACTCCCCGGCTCAGCCGGTGTGCTGAGTAGGCCTGAGAGGATTCACCATCTCTTCAGGCTTTGAATTCTAAAGTTACTTTCACCTTTACAACAGGATATCCGTATCTCTCTGGCTAAGCCTGAGCATACACAGTGAGGCATGTGTGTGAACTTCTGGCCTGCCAGAGGTCACAGGGAGTGTTTGCTTACTGCCCTGGTTCCCCTCACATGCCCTGCCAGTGCAGGGCAGCTGACTCCCTCCTGAAAGTGGCATTTTTTCTTTCTTGGAGGACTCCTCTGTGTGAGGGGAATTTGCTTCATTGCAGGCTTGGGTGTGAGGCACAGTGCATTGGTATGAATGGTTCTCGTATTTTGGTATACAGTCATAGTGACATTGTGTGACAAGACTTCTTCTATTCTTGTTACTGACATACTTTCTGAGAATCTTAGCATACTTAAGAGCAGTATCCAGCTCCTGTGCAGTAACTTCTGCTGGTGAACAACTCTAGCAACAATAGGAAGACCAAAGTCAGAGCTAATGTAGAGGACTGTGTGTTTCTGTTCATGCCTTCCTTCGTGTTTCTGTTTAAGCAAGCCTGGAGTTAAATAGAATCTCTGAAGGCTCTAGGCATACAGAGATTTTACAAGATTGAGGCATGAGTGCAAACAGTATTTTCCAAGTGATTTGGATACAGAGATTTATGTAATTGTCCATTAAAACTGCTTTGGAAACCAAGTTCACGTCTTTGAAGCCTCTATCTGCAAGGCCCACATCTTTAAAACACACAAATATCTGAAGCCTTTAGGCTCCTAGGTATTTGGTGGTGGACCAGTGCAGAGCCTTTGCCATTCAGCACAGAGCTAAGCAGTGGCATATATGCGCATGAAGAGGAGGAGAGAGAAAATAAAGGAATAACCCTCTGCAGTAGGAATCTGTCCTAATGAAGTTTTTCCACAGTGCATACCATTTTGATTAGGAATAAAACCTGTTGTTGCTCCTGACCACACATATGGTGACTGCTAAGCAGTAGTTAAAATCTTGTCCTTCCATTTGCAGATTTTGTAAGAATTTGTTACGTAAAAATACTTAGCATTGGTCTTACATATTGGGCTTTCTCTTTTAACCAAGTGTTGCCATTATAACCTGTGTTCTACTTTCTTTCTCTGTGTTTGTTATGTACTGTTCTTGATGAAAGCTTCGATAAGTGCTTGGTCTTTGCATGTTTATGCTGGCACATGAATTTAATTGTTTTTTTTAAGCTCCCACCATTCTTTTTAAGCCATGTCATTAAAAATGTGGTACATCGAACATGCTAAATCCTTCCTTTACAGCAGTACAAACAATTTGTTTCTGTAACATCACCCCACCAAATGGAGATGCAACAAAGTACACTGAGAGTTAGTTTGTGTCTCACAAAAGTATGGTGTAACTAGAGTATAAAGTACCTGGTTTGTGTTTTACAGCAGATGTTAAAGGAGACCAGAACTGTTGCACAAACAATGTTTGAACCATACATAGACATGTATTATTTTACTACTTTGTTTTTGCTGCCATCAGGCTTGACCATGCTCCGAGCCTTTAGTCACACAAAGGGTAGGTGTGTGTTCCATCATGCTAAGTGTTGGCATCATCGTAAGTCTGTACTGGCAATCAGGAGAGAAGATGTTAATGCATGGGAAAGAAGAGCACCTCTAGCACCAAAACATGTTAAGGAATTGACACAGATGGGATACAAGGTCTTGGTGCAGCCATCAAACCGGAGAGCCATCCATGAAAAGGTAAAGCCCCATTTTGAGTTTTGATATGGAAAAACATTATTTTAGAAGTTGCTCTTCAGCTTGGACTTAGTCTTATAAAACTTAATTTTATCAAATCATATCATCAGTCTTCAGATTAGTCAGATTTCTTTACATTTATTGCCAAGTATTTTGACACATTACAAAGGATTGTTCATTACTGTAGTACTGTAAGATACTTTAAATGCAGTAAAATATCCTTTTTGTAGTCCGTGAATTTAAGATGAAGGATTTTACTAACATTAATAATTTTGTTTTGGCCTTGTGTAATGGTTTATTAGCATGGAAATTCAGTTTGACATTTGATACCCCTTTTGATAAAGAGGTTTATGAATGTATTGAATACAGTAACTTGTTTCTGCTTTGTGGAATTATCCATTTGTCCTCCCTTCTAGGTGCTTACATGCTGAGGCCTGGATATAGAAAATACCAGAAAAATTTACATAGATTTTTCTCTTTTGTAGGATTATGTTAAAGCAGGTGGCATTATTCAAGAAGATATTTCTGAGGCTTCTCTGATAGTAGGTGTGAAGAGACCTCCAGAGGACAAATTAATCCCTAAAAAGAACTATGCCTTCTTCTCTCACACTATTAAAGCCCAAGAGGCAAACATGCCCCTTTTGGATGAAATTCTAAGACAGGTAAATTGCATCATAGCCAAGGCAATTGGCTGTTAGCGTGGGGTGGAAGCTGAACTGAACTGAACGCTGAAGCTTGCTGCCTAGTATGGTTACTTTCAGGGTTCATATGTGTAGATAGCTCATGAGGACTTTTTGCAGTGTCCTTTCCTGGAGCTGAGTATTTCTTGCTCAGAGGATCTTGTGCTTACAGTTCTACAGTGTTTCTGTGCATAAGGCAGATGAGTTGTGAGCATGGTGTGCTCGAGAGAGGTTCATGCTGTGTGAGCACGAAGGCTTGTTGAGAAGTTATTGAGCTAGAGTGCGTGTTGGTTGTTACAGAGGGAGGCAGCCAGTGCTCTCAGGAATGAGCATCCTTTTGGCAGAGGATGTGAATGGGTCTGCAGCAGCTGGAGTGGCCCGTTGGGGAGCTCTGTGACAAGAGTGCACAGGCCGTGCAGAAGCTCTAAAACAAAAGTTCAGTGCAACCTTTTAGGTTTTCATTTTTATACTTAAATCTTATTATGAATTATTTGCCTTTCTCATGTATGTCCATCAGCCTCTATCATGAAGGATGACAAAGGCATATGAAAAGGTAGTTCCTAGGAGACCAACGTGCCACTGACTGCATTCACTGAAAGTTTTAATACTCAGTTTGCTATGTATTTTCAGGAAGTTCGACTGTTTGACTATGAAAAAATGGTTGATCATAAAGGAATGCGAGTTGTGGCCTTTGGAAAGTGGGCTGGTGTAGCAGGTATAGTTCATAAAGTAAAGGCAGGCTTGCAACAAGTGACTTCTTGTAATAATTCTGGATGTCTACATTTCCTGAAAGTTGAGGCTTGCAATGAATTTTTAACTGCATTTTTAACTCTTGCTTTTAAGAGCTTTTTTCCGTTCTGTTTTGTGCCCTACTTTTGGTGAGACTACATGTCAAATAGTCCTGTGGATTCCTGGCAAATCTACTACTTTATGTTGTCTTGAAGTCCTGTTTGTCTATTCAACTAATCTGAGACAGACTAAATATCAAGAGATCAACTGAATAGGCTTTTGAAAGAAATGGCTGCCTGTGAGTTTGAAAAACATCTGTTTGTCACTCTGTTACCCATTTACACCGATTTTTGTGAGGCATGGTGCTCATTCCTTTCTACTGAACTTCAACTCTGTTTCTTCAGGACGCTTTCTTTATTATCTCCTTCTTTGGAATCTGGTGATGTGGATGCATCTCATAAAAGGATATCCGAGTATCAAGTAGTGCTGAAATTCATAATTTGAGCGAAGAGCAGGTTTAAGGTCATGGCCTGCCATTGAATTTCTCCTTCCCAGGTTTTATGTAGACTTTCTTTAGAAGTAAAGTATTAATATTAAAGCATGGGCAAAAATATCCAGGATAATTTTAGACTTCAGTCAGTCCCTACAGTTTCTAACCATGCATATTCATCATTAATACCAGTGGTTTGATTTTTATATTTTTTTTAACAATAGGAATGATCAACATTCTACATGGATTGGGATTACGATTTTTAGCCCTGGGCCATCACACTCCTTTCATGGTAAGAGTATATATGTATGTTTTTCTTTAGCAAAATGACTTTTGAGCATCTGGTAATTATCTACATTTTAATATTAAAATATCTTGATGGTTCTGTCCCTTTGATTTCAGCACATTGGGATGGCACATAACTACAGGAATAGCAGTCAGGCTGTGCAGGCAGTACGGGATGCTGGGTATGAAATTTCACTGGGATTGATGCCAAAGTCAATTGGGCCCTTAACATTTGTGTTTACAGGCACTGGTAATGTTTCTAAGGTAAGAATTCTGTCTTCACGATGAAATGCTATATTATTTTTAATAGAATTTCTTGTCATTTGATACATGTCAGGTTAAATGGGTTGATGGGTTCATTTTGTTTGCTTGGACTTCAGGTTTTCCTTTGCCAGTAGGTATTTTTAAGTACCCTGAACTAATGCCTTTAAGATAAGATCATGCCTGACCACACTAACCTCTCACCATGAAAAATGGATTGAGTTTTATTGCTCCTCTCTCCTTTCCCACCTGCAGGAGGGAGTCTTTTGTCTCCCTCTCTCCCCTCTGTTGACTGTGGGCTCACAAGGTATGTTCAATCACCCCATTAAAGTATGGAGGAAGGAATTATTTTTTCCTAATGCTTGCTGAGTTCTTACATCTGTTTTTATAGCATTGACTCGGCTGACAAAGTGCTGAACTTCAGAGCTATTTTCTATGACATAGGGAAAAGGCTTACCCCTGGTTTTGGCAACAAAGATCAGTTAAGTAGGCTCCAACTCTAAAGTGAAATCACTGCCTCTGTAAATGTGTGCTATCTGGACAAAAGGATGGCTTGTCTGAAAGGCTTGTGTTCTATGAACACAGCTTGTTGGGAATGTCATTTTGAAGTTGTTTGCCTTTAGAACAGTCTGGTTGGTGAGGAGTGGCTGGGTCTTCCCTAAAGAGAAACTGCCCCTCACAGTGGCAGCAGAACCATTTATTTGTGGGCCGAGTTGAGGCCTCCCAGCTCTGCCATTCGAAATGTAAATCAGGTGTTGGATTGTGGGTCAGGCATACTGCAGTAACTGGGAGTGATGTAAATTCCTTCTACATAGCGCCCAGGTGGTTTTGCTGTGGGTGAGCCGGGCTATGTGTGGAACAATTTGTCTGTCTCTGAATGTGTTCTCTGGCAGGACTGTCAAGTTGTGCATGGCATTTTTTTATTTGTTTTTACACCCCAAATGATCAGTGTTACACTGGTTTTACATTCTCTGCTCATTCTGAATCCTACTTCATGGCTTACAGGGTGCTCAAGAAATGTTCAATGCCCTCCCATGTGAGTTTGTGGAACCACACGAGTTAAAGGAAGTTTCTAGATCTGGAGGTATGAAGTGACAAGAAAGTGACTGAAAACACTAGAACCCTTTTTGTCCAAGTATAATAGCTAATTTAAACATTTTCTGGTTTTAACCTCAGACCTCAGAAAAGTCTATGGGACAGTGTTAAGTCGTCACCATCACCTTGTAAGGAAACGCGATGGACTGTATGATCCAGCAGACTATGATAAACATCCAGAAGATTATACTTCTCGCTTCAACACTGATGTGAGTATCGATTCTGTTCTGTTCTTTTAGGAAAGGTTTTCTGCTGAGTATTAGTAGTTACTACACCTTTGCATATCCATTGATTGAGAGAGCACTCCTTTAAAATGCTTGTCCAGATGCTTTCAACTTTTTAAAGAACCAGATTAGAACATGAGGAATCTGTAACTTTCTTTGCAGATTGCACCCTACACAACTTGTTTAATTAATGGCATATACTGGGAACAACATACTCCTCGCTTGTTAAATCGACAGGATGCTCAGAGGCTGCTGGTGCCAGTTAGATCTGCTGCTGGTGCAACAGAAGGCTGTCCTGAGTTACCACACAAGTAAGATACCTCAGTTCACTCCTAATGATCCTGCAGTACCATGCATAAGTTGTAATGTTAGGCAGTTTCAGCACAGATCTACCGAACAATTCTGTTTCTTACGTTGTTCCTCTTGCATGTTGCACAATGCCCCATTGATTCTGCTTCTGTTCTTCCACGCTTTGCAATCTTGTTTTCACCATTTGGAGTTTTTGAAAACATCACACAGTACTACAAATGATTGGCAGATATTGGCTGTCTTTCTGCAAGGGTAGTTCTTCCATTGATCCTTGTGCAGAATCCAA
The DNA here is from genome assembly GCA_033439905.1 of Ceryle rudis. NCBI lineage: Eukaryota > Metazoa > Chordata > Aves > Coraciiformes > Cerylidae > Ceryle > Ceryle rudis. Next base: position 2,644 of record JAAGNO010013627.1, on the reverse strand, counting down.
TACAAACAGCGTGACATCTGGGAATGTACCTACTACATCATTATTGCTAGAAGTTTCTATGCACAGTTTGTTGGCTAAGTTCTTCCTACACTGTCATTTGGATTGTACAAGTTCAGTAACTGTATTTTAACACGTCTGGTTGCTGCAGCAGGTAGTGGAAACGCTTCACAGTCCTGAATAGCTTTAAGGATGAAACATGAGGTGCAATTCCAGGGTTAGTCTCCTTTCAGTGTGGGTGGGAGCCACTGTTTCTCTAACAGCCCTGTGTAATAGTTCTCTGGGAGACTGGCCTGGGGGTGGATTTGGGGAGGATATGGCAAGGTATCCTGGTGAGGAAGCAGATCTTTGTCTCTTCTCTGCCCACTCTTGACACCCTTCTTTCTCTCACATAACAAATAAAGAATTTAATTGTTATCCTTGAGTGGACTGCCCAGTGACAGCTCGGGGAATTGGCTGATGGGTAACAAATGGGAAGCACATGGAGTGCAGAGAAAAAATGATGGATGTGTGGATTCTCCGGGTCTTCAAGAAGTTACACATGAAATGCAAATCTTGTTGATGTGAATCATTGTGCATGTTGATGTGAAAATACAGTTACACCAGATTTCCATTACGTTTCTGAATGTCATTGTGTTGATTTCCAATTTGGTTAAGTAGAATGAAATGGCAAGTCTGACAGATCTTCTCACATTTATTTCCCATTCACTTGTGATCTTTTATACCTATGTTTCTTAGCAATTTGGATAATGCTCTATTCCTTTGTCTTTTTTGTTTATTTGATTTAGACTTATAGCAATATGTGACATTTCAGCAGACACTGGAGGATCTATAGAGTTTATGACGGAATGTACAACAATTGACAGTCCGTTTTGTATGTATGATGCTGACCAGCATATTATTCATGACAGGTGGGAGAACTTTCAATTTTTATTGCTTTCCTCTGCAGTTTGTACAGTGAAACATTGTATTGAAAAGTTCTGCATTTAAAACACTTCTGGAAGGTGGCACTTTTCAGGTACCAGAGGAGAAGTAGTTCAGAAGAGCTGTGTTCTCTCTTTCAGTGTTGAAGGCTCTGGGATTCTGATGTGTTCCATTGACAATCTGCCAGCACAGCTTCCTATAGAAGCAACAGAGTACTTCGGTGATATGCTTTTCCCGTATATTGAAGAGATGGTAAGGTCTTGTGTGTCCAACAAGAAGGTAAAAGGCTTGGATTTGGTCTGCTTGTTTGTTGCTTTTCTGGTCTCCTGTATATATTAAAAAGAAATCTGCTGTAGAACATAACTGACTTTGTACTTAAAAAAAAAAAAAATGCAAAAAAACTTTCTAAGTCTTTCAAAAAGCAACAAAGCAACATGTGAATGAGACATTAACGACCTGGATGTCTTAGGGATTTGTCAGGAATGCTTTCTGTAGGCAGGAAATGGGCTTTGGCAGGTAGTTCATTGCTCCAGGACCCTGCAGTAGATGTTTAAATGTGGTTTTCTTGGGGTACTCAACAATTTCTCACAGTTGGACTGCTGATTGAATTTCTCTATTTTCATAAAAGTCAAATGACATTGATTGGGGCCAGGAGAATTTCTGATCTACAAGATACTGGTATTGTTGCATGCATTTAAATGTTGCTTAAAATCTTGATGCTTTACTCTGAAAAAAAATTATGGGAATTAAAATGACCTGATTTGAAATAACTTATCTCCACAGCTGTTATCAGACGGTTCAGAACCGCTTGAAAGCCAGAATTACTCATCTGTTGTTCGAGATGTAAGTTTTACAATCTGGCACCCTGATTGTCTTCATCTGCTTTGAAATCTACAGCCCTCAAAATTTGTTTCATGTATTTCTAGGCAGTGATTGCATCCAACGGCTCACTGACAGCTAAGTATGAATATATCCAGAAACTGAGGGAGAGCAGGTAATGTATAGCTTCTTAAAGTTTATTTGGTTCAGGATTTAAAAAAAAACCCCAACAACTTGCCTGCATTCTGTATCCCCTTTTGCATTTATTTACTCTTGTGTTTTGGTGGAATACCTCTGTATTTCACTGTGTCCAAATGTCTCCTAGCTTGGTGATTTCCTTCTTTCTTCATGCACATTGCCTAAATCCTTAACACGTGTTGTTAGTAACTTATACTGAAGTTGAGAAAATGATGATTTTTTGATTTCTTACATTACGAAGACTGTTTTACCAGAAGCAGAAAACAGCCACATGCCTGTATTATTCTGTTAATCCTTGCCCTTTTAAAATGGATGTAACATACAGTCATTTGAAAGGAATGGCTGAAAGGGAAAGGCTCTCCAATATACCTTGAATCTAGTTTCCTCTAGTATGGCTCAAGTGCTATGCTGTATAGCATTGTTCTGTGATTGGTTGTATTCAGGAGCCTCTGTGGACTCTCAGACTTTTCATTATATTCCTGTAGCTGCATCTTTAGCTACCACTTCATCCATACCTTGTCTCGGTAGTTATCTGCCAGTAATAATGAAAGAAGTGGTATGAAAGAAGTAGCACTGAGAGGATTAAGCTAACAAAAGTATAAATAACCTCGATATCCCTTCCCTTCCCTTCCCTTCCCTTCCCCTCCCCCCGCCGCCCCCCCCTCCTCTTCCCCTTCCCCCCCCACCTCCCACCGCCCCCCCCCCC
>JAAGNO010013626.1:14515-28696 GCA_033439905.1 Ceryle rudis | reverse complement strand
CAGCCACTCCTCCCCCAGCCTGGAGCGCTGCCTGGGGTTGTTGTGACCCAAATGCAGGACCCAGCACTTGGCCTTGTAAAACCTCAGCCCATTGACCTTGGCCCATTGATCCATCCTGTCCAGATCCCCCTGCAGAGCCTCCTGCCCTCGAGCAGATCGACACTCCTACTCAATTTGGTGTCATCAGCAAACTTGCTGAGGGTGACTCAATCCCCTTGTCCAGATCATCAACAAAGATATTAAACAAGATTGGCATCCTTCTGCTCCTCTCCTCCGTCTGCAGAAGTAAAGCAAGTGAGCTAGTAGCCAGAACCTCTCTCCCTGCATAGCTCTGCCTTAAGTGTCTGGCTGATCTCACCACTGAGATAGGCAGTGGATCCACTGCTATCCACACCTACCTGGATTTTGGCCTCAGCAGCCTGGTCCTGAGCCTGCAGCCCCATGGCAGGGCCAGGAGGACATGTCTGAGCCATGTGCCATCATTCCTCTTTGACTGGAAGGTCTGGGAAATGCTCAATAGCTGATATGGCTGATGAGAAATCCACTCCTTGGCAAAGGGCTGGCACTGGTTAGTGCCTGCCAGAAGGATCCGTGTCTTCCTTCAAGTATCTGCTCTTCAAGGTGTCTCCCTCCATTAGCTTCGTCATCACTGACAGCCGAAGGGTCTGACCTTGTCAGCTTCCATAAGCACAGCAACTTTCAGCTTTTTAACTATTTGGATGGAGATGACAAACAGACCTCGTGGAGCAGCTCATGGAGCTTCTGCCCACCAGGCTGCAGCAACTGCGAGATGATCTGGGGATGGTTTCTCTCTGGGGATGTTTTTTTTCTACGGCTGAGCGACCCAGAGCCAGGCTGGACACCTCCTCTGAATGATTCTTTCAGCGATGAGCCAAGCCCAGGCTGCAGGTCCTCCTGCGCGGGCTGGCTGAGTGCTGTTTGCAATCATTCCCCGAGCATTGCTCAAGCAGCTCCGTGCCGAGCGCTCTCATTAGCGTTGTTTGTAATGAGGCAACAAAAAACAAAACTCCCACTGACTTCAGAGGAGCCAGGACCACAGGCTGGGACTGCCCAAGGAACCGGTGCGAGGCTGGTGTCTGACTCACATCCAGTTCCTACTGGCTCTGGGCACGGCGACCTGAAGCTGGCGGCCTCTCCACACACCAGCAGCCCCTCGCACCAGCAGCTCTTCCAGGGAAACACACACTCCAGCTGCAAGGGCCTGGGAAGCACAGGCACTGCCTTTTGAATAACATTTGCCTTCCCAATGTAAAGGCAGAGCCAGCTCCCTGCTCAGCACGCACATCCGTTCTCTTTAACGGTATGGGATCTTAAGCATTTTTTTTTTCCCCCTCCTCTCCTAAGCTTCATCGTTAACCTTTAAGATGGAGATAAGGTGTAAGAGTTTGGAAAGGAATCAGGAGGGACCTTGGAAATGAGCCAGAAGCAGTGTTAATACCGGGCTGCACATCATATCTCTTCGGTTCTTCTCTTCCCCCAGGGAGATTCGGACTGCTCTTGACTACCACCATGGTATTACAAACTCTAATGAGGTTTGGAAAATAAGAAACCCACTGCGGCGTGGGAGAAACTAATAGAAATTGTTTTGTCTTCTCTCTATTAGTCATTAGAAGCAGAGGGAAAAACAGCCACAGGCAGTGGCAGGGCTGCAATATCACCACACATTTCATATGCTGGCATCCCTACAAAGTCATTTCAACGCAGTTAATGCTCCCGCTTCCCCTCCACATGCAGCCTGCCATACGCCAGCGTGGGCTTCAGCTGCACCAGCGTCCCTCTGACAGGATCCACCGAGTCTGGGGGGACTCAGTGCCCACCCAAGGTGCCCGTGGATGCTTGGCCAGCTCATGGCTCTGCCCAGCAGCAAACTCACCAGCACGGACCATGGCAGCCGCTCTGCAGTGAGCTGCTGTGCACAGCCTGCTGCTCCCTGGGGACCAGGGCCAGGCAGGGACGGTGAAGGCAGCACCCGGGCAGGGCGGTGCTCAGGGACACATCCGTAAGCAGCAGCTCCCCGGTGCTGTCAGGTAGTCTGAGCAGATGGTGAATTAGCTGGATTTGCAGCCGCATCTGCAAAGTTGTGTTTCTGTGGGCAAAGTTAATTATGGAAGCCACGAAACGATACGTGTGGTGAGCTGGGGCGGGGTGATGGAACCCACAGCAACCTCACCTCTCGGCATCCTCCCAGGGAAAGGCAGGCGCAGAGAGCAGCCCATCTCCAGGGCTCAGCAAGGTGCTTTGGAGCACATTCCACTTTGCTTCCCTCCTTCCAGCTCTGTGGGCCATCACACACAGGCTGCATCACTGCCTGTTGAAGTGGCAGTGCCATCACACCTTCCAGATGTTCGCCTGCTGCCTGTGGGTATGGGCACAGCTGGCAAGTGGCACCATGCCCCAGAAAGCTGGGAGGCAGGCACACGGGCTGCTCTGCCTGCATCAGGCTTCTCTGGCCCGTACTGGGGGAGAATGAACTGGCACAAAGATCCCAAGTTTTCATCTCAAGAAAACTGCTACTGAAGGCAACAGCCCACCAGAGATTCCTCCTTGCCTGGCTGCAGTCTGGGCACAGTGAGAGCACGACACCAAGGGAGCATCGCCAGGGGACCGGGAGGAGGGCGAGTGATGCCGAGTTGGTCCCCACCACCTGCTCCTGCATTCCTCTGCACTGAGCCACAGCTCCAGCATCCAAGCCAGGTCACGTTGCTCAGGAAATGGGGGCAGTAGAAGATTTAGGCGATCTGGGTTATCCCACGTGCCCTACAGGTAGGATGCAGCAGGGGATGGGAGAGTTCCCAGTACAGTTTGTCCACCACCTTTGGTGGACAGGGGGTTCAACTGATGGGGCCCAAGCCCAGCACTCGCCTTCAGCTTTACCCAGTCACGAGCTACACCACAACACGCAGAAGGGCAAATCCTCCATCTCTGGAGAGATCACATAGGACGGGAAAGAGCAAGACAAGATTTTCTGCTGCACTGAGGGCTGCATCCAAGCCCTGCTGCTAACTCGGAAGCAGGTAGGGCTCGACAGCTGGCGTAGCTGCAGAGCGCTCAGATATCCCCATGCTGGTGCCTGCTCCTGACTCCACAGCCTGGAGCAAGGATTCGCATTGCTAAGCCAATGTCAAGCAGATTTAGTCCTTGGATGGGGAATCTCCATCGGCCAGAGCTGGCACCAGCAAGGAAGAGCAGTGATGGACTGGTGTCAGCCTTGTCCCCAGAGGTGCCACTAGAGCAGCGTCTGTGGCGCAAGCAGCTCAAACCCACGGCCTGGGCTAATGGTGGCCAACAAAGCGGTGGCCCTAGCGTGATGGCAAACCCCTGTTATCACAGCTTGATGTCGAGGGATTTTAATTTACGGCCTCAAACCCTCCCGCCTCACTCTGAACACAACCCTTATTTCCCTGTGTCCTGAGTGGGTGCAGAGCCCCTGTGCCCCAGGAGCAGCTGCACCCCATGCCGGATGAGGAAAGAAGGAGCAGCAAATCCTCTCTGCAAGCCTGTACACTGCTGCAAGGCTATAAAGCCAATAAGGACCCCCTGGGATGAAAGGTACTCTATAAATCTGAGCTGTTATTATTATAAAACCAATCTCCACCGCATCTCTTAATAATGCAGATTAACTGTGCAATAACACCAGCTATAATTAATATCATAAAAGCCAGAGATGGGAAAGGCCAGCAGGTCAGTGAGCCCATCCAGTGGACTGCTCCGGGGGGAAGGGAGAAAGCTCCTGGGTGCCCAGGAAAGCAAAGGCAGTGCTGGGCACTCGGAAGGGAGCGGTGACAAGGAGAGGATGGCACACAAATCCCTACACCTCTGGCAAACCCTTCTCTTGTTCTGCAAGTGCCCAACCCTTCCTCTCCTGAGAGGGTCCTTTGTCCCCTCTCTCAATCCTGTACCTTTTCCTCATGCTCAGGTCTCAAGACAAGTCTGTCACCATCAGCTTTTCACAAGGTGGGCCCTGAAGACCTCACTAAGCCCCCTGACAGCTTCATGGGGGTCAAGGGTGTCCCCTGAGGGTCACAGGCACCACATGACAGCAGGGCACACTCCTTGTGGGAGGAGCTCATGTCCCAGACCAGCTTCCCAAGAGACGAGCATCCCCTGGAACCTCCAATTCCTGTCCACAAGAAGGCCCCAGCTCCAGGAGCTGGAGACAGGACCTGCCCATACACACACACGCCTTGCCCAGCAGTGTTCCCTGACTGGGATCCCATTGCCTGCTCCCATCCTGCCCAGGGACTGGTTGATCAACCAAGCCAGTGCACGCAGCCCAAGCCCTGCTGCCCGCTGCCTTCCTCCACCTCCTGCTCCCAGAATCCCCATCATCCTCCTCGCCTCCACAGACCCAGCACTTGTCCCCAGCTGTCCCCGCTGGCACGGCAGCATTGGAGGTGGGAAGGGCAGGAGGGAGGGCTCCCTGCCTGGGTGCAGTGCTGCTTGGCCCAATTAACTCTGCTGGGTGACAGGCTCCGCTTGCGCTGCGTGATTAGCTGTGGAAATGCAAATCTGAACTTCCTCCGCTGCAGCAGCTAACAAGATAATGAATATTTTCATCATCTGCAGAGAATACAAACAGCTGCACAGACACAAACGCGCTGCCAGGCCCGGGGGGAGCGGGGAGCAGGGGTAGTGGGTGGAGAGCAGCTCCCCAGCGCCCCTTCCTGCAGGGGCAAGGAAAGCTCTGCCACCCAGCCCAGCAGAAGCCCGTGGGCGACTCCATCGACTCCAGCGGGTGCTGGCACCATCTCCAGGAGCAGTGCATTGGCTCTGGACTGTGCCTGTGACAGAAGGTTTGGGGTGTGTACCCACGGTACCCACATCTCCCAGGGCACCGTGCCAGCTCTGCCCCCTCGCTGCCCATCTCCAGGGCCCAATCTCCTCTTTGAAACATCAGCTCTCCAGTCTGCATGGCTGCAAAGCCTGCTCTCAGGCCATAGACCAAGGTGAAAGGTGCTTGGCTGCTTCCTGGCCTCATGATAAAGGTGGGGAGTTCGGTTGTGGTTTTTAATATCCACCTATTTTTTTCTCCTGGCATGTCCTTGCATGCTGCTTGGCACCACTGGAGAGGCTGAGGAAGGAGCCTAAGCCCCAAGTCATAGAGCCATAGAATCACAGAACTGATTAGGTTGGAAAAGACCTTTAAGATCATCAAGTCCAACTGTTCCCCCAGCACTGCCAGGGCACCACTACCCCTGTCCCTCAGCACCACATCTCCATGGCTTTGAAACCCCTCCAGGGATCATGGGGACTCCACCACTGCCCTGGGCAGTCAGTTCCAATGCCTGACAACCCTTTCAGCTTTTCCTAATATCTATGACATCTTTGGCCTCCATGACACCAGTCACTCTTTTCTGATTTAAAAGACAAGCATTTGCAGGCATTACAGATGTCACAGAATCATCAGACCACACCACCACAGGCAGCCCGGGACAACCCTTGACAACCCTTGTGGGGAAAAAATTGTTCCTCAGCTCCAACCTAAACCTCCCCTTGGGCAATTCGAGGCCATTTCCTCTTGTGCTGTCCCTTGTTCCTTGGGAGCGGAGCCCAACCCCCCTGGCTCCAACCTCCTGCCAGGAGCTGTCAAGAGCCAGAAGGTCTCCCCTGAGCCTCCTTTGCTCCAGGCTCAACAACCCCAGGTCCCTCAGCTGTTCTCCACACACTCATGCTCCAGACCCTTCCCCAGCTCTGCTGCCCTTCTCTGGACACGCCCCAGCCCTCAACGTCCTCACTGGAGTGAGGGGCCCAAAACTGACCCCAGGATTTGAGGTGGGATCACAGATGTGCAGTTGGTTTTGGGCTCCGACTGCAGCAGCAACTTCCACCTTGGCCATCCCTCCTCCTCCCCTGGGCTCAGGCGCACACTGGGAGCAGGAGGCTCTTGTGGGCAATGGCCAAACAGCAGGGACCAACCGGTGCAAGGTTACCCTGCTGCCTGCACAGATTGGAACAAAATGGAGCAGCTGAGGGGTGCAGCCAGAGCAGGGACGGAGCAGCAGGAGCAGCAGGCAGCTGCAGTGGCCACAGCCATGCTCACTGAGGATGTGCTGTCCCACTCCTTAAATCCTGCCCACACCACCAGCAGAACGAGTCTAAAAACCTCTGGTATTTAAAGTACCTCTATTACTAACATCTCAATCAGCATACTTTGCAGAACATCTCTTCCCCCTGGACCCCTGCACCGTCTTTAGGATATTGCTGGCACTGGACTTGCTTTTGTTTTGCTAGAAGAATAAGAATCCCACTACCAACAGAGCACAAAAGCACCCGGCTGCAGACAGTCGGAAATATCACCTCCAAGCTGCACAATCTGTTCGCCTTCTCAGTGGGATGTTAGCTTTGAAACGGAGCAGGGCTGATGCACGCAGGGTGTAGCAGTAACCTAACTGACGGGGTGCTGTGCTAATTGCGTTAGTCATTTATACACGGGATTGACAAAACCTCGGTGCTCAGCCTGGCCAGTGAAGATGTGCTCGAAATACACGGCGTGCGTCGGTGCGCAACCCGGCGTGGGCTCTGAAAGGGACTGGCTGGACTCAAGAAAACAGCCAGGATGTTCCCGATGCTGGGCTGAGAGGTGGAAAAACAATGAGATGGAGAAAAAATGGCTCAGACAGAGGCCCTTTGGGGGCTTCAAAGATACCATGTGTGGCATGGCCACAAGCAGGCACCAGGTCACCTCTGCTCTCCCGGCACCAGGACATCTCTGCTCTCCCGGCACCAGGTCACCTCTGCTCTACAGGCACCAGTCACCTCTGCTCTGCAGGCAGCATCCCTGGCTGGGTGCAGGGCAGGAGTCCTGCACAGCACATACTGGGAGCAGGGCAGAGAGTGGAGCATCCCATCCCACAACTCCAGAGAGCTCCTGAACCACTAACAACCCCCTCACCTGCTCCTGATGACCAAGGCCTGAGGCATTAGCCTGGCCTGGGGAGACATCATTGCTTCCAACTAGTATGTCTGAGGCTTCAGAGTTGTGAACAGGTAATAGAATAGCAGCAACAAATAATAAAAAGAGGAATGAAATGGAAGGCAGCCACTGGAAAAGAGCTCCATTCGTTATCCTGGCCTGAAGGGTAATAGGTAAACAAGGCATTGGGGTACGGGCTGGTGCCGAGCTCGCTGGCACAGGAATAATAAACAGCGCAATTATAACTTCTCTGCTTGGAGGTTTCAAAGAAAGGGGGGAAAAATATATGAAAAAATCAATAACGTTAATTTAACTAGTTACAGACATTACGTTCGTGGTGCTGCGGGGGAGGCGGGATGTCCTCACCGGGACTGATGCACCAGCTCTGAGCTGGGTGGCACCACAGAAGCCCCCACTGGGCTTCTTGCACCCGCATCACAGAATCCCAGCATAATGGGGGTTGGAAGGGATCTCCGGAGACCTTCTGGTCCAACCTCCTTGCTCCAGCAGGGTCACCCAGAGCAGGCTGCAGGCTCAGATGCAATGCTGCACCCAGCTGAGCGCCCACCCTGTCCCTTGGCAGCACCCACAGCTGGGGGGTGTGGGGGGCACCAGGTGCAGCTCACACAAGACGTCCCTCCCCAGCACAGGGTGAGAACTGTTCCCAAAGCAGCCCCCGACAGCGATGGTGCTGAGCTGTCAGCTCACCCTGTCGCTGCCACACTGGTTTATTAAAGGCTGAGAAGCATTGAGGGGAAGGAGTGACAGATTTAAAATTAACTTGCCATACTCCCCATCAATATTATGACAATTCCCCGCGTCAGTTCAGCGACCCGGCGCGTGCCGGGCAGCACTGATGGAGCAGGGAGGGGGCAGAGCCGGCTGCCAGGCTGGCAGCACTTGAGGCAAACGGGCACTCGGCCCTCCCTACAGCACCCCAGTGCTGTGCTCTGCAGCACCGGACGATGCTCAGCACCACCTCCAACCCGCCCGTCCCCTTCCCTAAGGCAGCAGCAGCCCTGGTTTATAGGTGGTGGTGTGAGGAACAGCATCCTCCGAGGAGATGTGCAGAGGGAAGGGTACTCCTGGAGTGCCGGAAGATGCTCAGCCCTGCATCCACCAGAGATGCTCTCCCCAGTTATGGAGAGGAGAAAACACTCAGTGCTTAGCAGGTTTTTTGCAGTGAGTCTCAACACAAAAATTCTCTCCCCACTCCAGACATCAAACCATTTTGGCTGCTTATAGAATCCTAGAATCTTTTTGGTTGAAAAAAGACCTTTGAGGTCACTGAGTCCAACTATTAGCCCAGCACTGCCAGAGCACCAGTAACCCATGTCCCTCAGCACCACATCTCCATGGCTTTGAAACCCCTCCAGGGATCACGGGGACTCCACCACTGCCCTGGGCAGCCTGGGACAGGGCTTAACAACCCTTTCAGGGAAGAAATCATTCCTCATGTCCAACCTAAACCTTCCCTGGCACAACTTGAAGCTGTTTTCTCTTGTGCTGTCACTTGTTCTTGAGATCAGAGCCCGACCCCCCTGGCTCCAACCTCCTGTCAGGGAGCTGTCAGAAGGTCTCCCCTGAGCCTCCTTTGCTCCAGGCTCAACAAGCCCAACACCCAAAAACTCTCCAGACTCATTGCATCTCCACTAGAGGGGGATCAAATGGGAGCTGTTTGGGTGAGCGAGCTGCTCACCATGTCCCAGGGCTATGCCAAGCCAGAGAAAGAGCAGCAGAGCCAGGGACAGGGATGGGAAGGAACCCCAGTTAGGGCAGATGGCTGCTCCCTGGGGAGCGATCTGCAGCACATTGCTCTGACATCCCATTTGCCATGCAGTAATGATCCAGTGAGTAAATCTGGCTCCATGGGTAGTAATTTGGGTTTTCTCCATATTGATGGCATAAAAGCAACAGTCTGAAACTGCAAAGAGCTCTTAAACAAAAATCTCTATTCCCTCATGGCAAAGAGACGGCACAAAACAGATAAGGAATGAACAAACAACCCATTTGGAAAATAATCCCCTGGTGATTTGGGGACTGCATGGAGTTTGGGCTCTGCCCCACCCTGAGGCAACGGGGGGAAAATCACTCTAATCTAGTCTTTAGCGAGCTGGATCCACCACTGAGCCTCCTGGCTAGACCGAGAGGTGTGACTGGAATAGATCAGCTCCAATCCCATCTCTTTATTAACACCACCCAGCACTTCACTGAAGAGAAGAACCTTTCTTAAAGGTGAGGGATGCCCGGAAGAAGGCAGCTCTGAGTGTGCTTTTGGCTCAGTGGTGGAAAGACCAAAAGGGGTTTCTGGTGTGTCATGAGAGATCCCTCCTCTGTTCCCCACCAAAACAAGATATTGGACAGGAGAAGCATCACCAGGAGTGCTTTGATTTAAATCCTTACAATAAACCACCAGCAGCAGCAATGGTGTGGCCCACGCCCCTGAGCAGGAACCTTGATGCTGGCTTGTCCCACAGGTCACCTGAGCACCCCAATCAGCACAGAGGTAATTAGTGGTTATTAAGCCTCCTCAGTACAGGAAAAGCTGTCCACAGAGCTCCTAACTCACAATAGCTCGAGCTGAGCGGCAGGGATGCTGTGGTGCTCACAAGTGGCTGGGCTGTGGCTTCACGGTCACTGACGGATGGGGAAAGGGTCCTTGGCACCAGCACAAAGGGATGTGCAAGCAGGGACATGCTCTGTGCAGCACAACGAGGTCTTACACCAGTGCTGGTGTATATCTGGACCACATACAGCACACACCAGCATGAACTGTTCTGGCTGCTGCCCACCCCTGCTGTGGTTACATTGGTGATAGCAGCCAATATTTGTTTCCCCCATCCTTCCCTTGGCATTACCATCTCCTCAATTCACGCCACTAAAGTGCTTGGGCGCTGCCTCACACCTCCTCCGCCCCGGATTCAATGATGTGGGTTAAAGGAGAAAACCAAAATGTGAAGCAGCACTGACTAGACCCACAGGCTGGTCTTGGGGCTGGAACCTCCAAAGCTGTGCAGTCCTCCCACTACCAGCCCCGTGTGCTGCCTGCTCGCATCAAACACCATCCTTACTCTAAACCTACCCACACCATCCTCTTGATCTGGCCAGACACAATAAAGCCATCGGTGCTACACCAGCTCCATCCCAGCGCCATGCCAACCCGCAGCTGGGAGGACCACGCAGCCACTGGAAGGGTAGAGACTCTAATCAGTGCTGCAGACCATTGGGTGGCAAAGGGACCATCCCAATCCTGATGGGATGGAAATACTGCTGTAACTGATGGGTGTTACCCAGGCCAGGGTGTGTGAGACAGCTTTTCCCAGCACAAAGACTTCCTCCCAACACCACGCTGACAAGCCTGGCGGATTGAGAATATCCTATTTATCAAAGACACTGAGGATGCGGCGACATGGGAAGCAGACACCATTCAAAGGACTGTCACATCTGCATAGCTAAAGGATCCCAGCGGTTATAAATCCCTCTAAAATACTCAGCCCCTTGTTCTGATAGCAGGTTCTTGCTCCTACTTTGCAGAAACAGGCTTTTAATCCCTGGTATTAGGCAGCTTCCTGCTATGTTTCAAATGCACCAAATTAAGGGCTTCTCTAACAGCTGGTGTCTTAATGCTCAGAGAGGTTCTTGAATATCTATGAAAATCAGAGGCAAATTACATCTTTTAGTTAATAATTTCTTCTCCATTAACCTCCTTCTCTTCCCTTGTTAGGGGATGATGTAATGATGCTTCTACGGCGTAACCCTCCGACACACCGGGCAGCCTGGCCGCGGGAGGGCCGCTGCATGTGGGAATGCAAGTCCTTCTCATCAATTCCTGGTGCTTCTGGAGCCACCAGGCTACATTCAAACAGGAAAGGGTGCCCGTGCTGACCTTCTAGGCTGCTGAAAGCATTTCTGGAGCAAGATGTGCTGCCTCCTGCCAGGCTCCGAGCTCTGCCGAGCCAGCACATCACATGCTACAGTCTGCAACACGTGGGCACAACTTGCAGGCTGCTCTTGTTTCAGACCTGCTTTCTCCTGCCCCTCACAGCTCTTACACCCAGGATTAGTCCTGCAGCTGATGCCAGGCACTGAAAACCCCATTTGTGATGGTGAGGTTGTGCAGAAGACCAGGTTCTTGCTGTGGAGAGCTGTGAAAAGCTTCCCATGGCTGGACACACCCCAGCCACTGCCCACACAGCACAGCAGGAGTGGAGCCAGCCATGGCAAGGAGGGCAGACCACGAACAGCCCTTTTCTTTTAACCTGAAAACCTGTGAGCCGAGTACCAGGGAGGCTCTGAGCTCTGGAAGATTCAATCCCAACACCACAGGTGTTTTATCCCGAGAGCAAAGAGGCCAAGGGCAGCCCCAGACAGGAACTGCTCCTGGTCCAGCCCGGGACTGCCCAAACCCACCATCCCCAGGATGCCCTCAGACAGCATGACTTGGAGAAGCCACATCTCCCAGGATAAACCATACTCACTGACAACCTTACAAGTTTTCTGGTTGGAATTCAGCCCTGAGGACAGGGGACAGGTTTGCTTCCTGGCAGTGACAAAGCAGCCCTTAGACCCCAGTCCTGGCTGAGGCAGGGGCAGGATTAATTTCCAACCCTCTCTCTTTGCAGAGGAAGCAAAGGGTAGGCTATGGACGAGCTGGAGAGCAAGTAATAGCCTCTGCAAAAGGACATTTGGAGCTTAGGGACTGACAGCATAAGCTGGGGCTGGACCTCATTCAGGGGGAGCTCATCCAGGTCTGGCATTTCCAAGCAATGGCTTTGGGGAGTTTTTGAAGTCCCCAGACCTGCTCAACCTGCCAGCTCATGGAAAATTTCAGCTCTGCAGCCCTGACTCTGCTCTGATGGACCAACAGATGCTTGTAACATGGGAGGGAGAGAGCGCAAAGAGAAGCCCACTAGGAAAATTGCCTTCGTGTACTGTCAATTCTCACTTCCAACAAAGGCTGTGGCTTTGCTGGCTTCAAGCGCTCCGCTGGCTGCAGCTTTCTGAGAGCCTTTGTGCTGGTGGAGCTCATAATTCATCTGCTGTCAAGAGAGTGAAAGGCCAGAGTTCAGCGTGAATTCATAGCCAGGAAGGTTTTGTGCTCAGCTGGAGAAAAAGTGCCCAGAAAAACACTGTAGCCAGCAGTGATGAGCACCCATAACGCCAGCTAAAATCAGAGGCACCAATAAGGTCTTGGCACCATAATAGGAGAGAAACCCTCAACGCACTGGCAGATGCTGGACAAAGAAGATTCATATCTAGGTGGGATGTGGGCTGGATCCTCTCTTGACCCTGACCAGTGCTCTGCAAACTCATACACCTGGCCTGGTTCACACCTGATCAAAATGTGGCTGCATTCAGTGAAACGACAAAAAATAAATAAATAAAATCACTTTCCAACCCTGAATTCAGCAGATACCACAAAGCTGTCCATAGCACTGCAAGGTGAAGATCTGGGCAGTTCAGAACCTGCTCTCCCCACGTGAATCGGACCCTCAGCACTCCTGACAGACTGAGCTTGCAAGCACCTCCTGCTATCTGCTGCTTGCACTCTGATGGGGTCTTTACCTCCAGCTTATTTACGTTATTTTTTATCACGCTATAACTACAGCTCCTCCCAGTACTGTAACTGGAAACACTGAATAAAACCAGCTCACACAAGCCAAACACACGCCAACGGAAATGCTCTTTCATAGTACACACCATTACATGGTGGACCTCACTGCTGCAGGGTATCGCAGAGACAAAAGATGTCAGTGCTTAGAAAGAGATGGGGCAACACCACCGAGAAAAGCTCGTTGAAGGCAACTAAACATCTGATGAGAAGCACACTGGCCCAGGAGGGTCCTGCTGCTGCCTTCAGGAAGGATGAGCAAGCAGGAGAACCATAAATGCTTGTTGTCCTCTTGCTCTCTTCCCCTAGTGAATGTGTCAGAGATGCTGGCTCTGCTCCAATGGACCTTGGCCCCATCTCACCATCCCAGTGTTTCCAAAACTAGAAGCAGAACTGGGACATACCTGAAGGTCATCTGGAACACTTGCCCTTGGTTGACGTGCTGGCTTCTGTTGTTATAGCCGTGAAGCATCTCCCCAAAGAGGGTGTCATTGAACTTGGCATCCGACTTCAGGCACTTGGGGCCCTCGCAGATGTCAGACAGCATCAGGCAGGACTTCCCATCCGGGGCCAGCTTGTACTCCTCCACGCACCTGTGGAGCACCAGGAGCTACATGAGATGGGCCAGGTGCAGAGCATGCCACCCTACAAACCCTACCATGAGTCTCTGCCAGCCCAGCTGAGCAGCATCAACACCTGAAGTGACTGCCTGGGAACCACAGGATTGTTTTGGTTGGAAAAGACCTTTAAGATCAAGTTGAACCATTAACCCAGCATTAGCAGGTCACTACTAAACCATGTCCCTCAGTGCCACATCTACACGGCTTTTATGTGCTCACCCTGCCTTCCCTCCTTCTCTTCTCCCTCCAGCCTTTTCCCCCAGCATTGCAGCCCTCAAGTGACAAGGAAACCTCTGTTCCCTGCCTGCCCCTTCCTCCCCATAGCCACAACACTCTGCTAACACCAGTCCCACCTCCATCCAGGTTTGCTCCCCTCTCCCACTCCTCCACTGCCTTTTCCTGCTGCAAGCAAAACTCCCACCTGTCTGTCACGCTCTCCTTGCCTGTGCCCAAAGTGCAGTTCTGCCTTGAAAAGGGATTATGAAAGAAAAAAATAAACAGGGAAACAGTCTCTGTCCTTGGGGATGGAATATTGAAATGCAGATCTCCTGTGTGAGTGTGGATGGAGACCATGTAATGTCTCAAGATTTCCTAGACCCTTCCCAGACAGGTTGCTTGTCCCTATATGGATTTCTAACCCCTTCTGCCAGCGCGGTGGAGGCAATGTGTCCTCTCTTAGCAGCTCACCCGCTCTGTCATAGAATCATAGAATGGTAGGGGTTGGAAGGGACCTCTGGAGATCATCGAGTCCAACCTTCACTGACAGAGCAGGGTCATCCAGGGCAGGACACACAGGAACAGATCCAGGTGGGGCTTGAAAGTCTCCAGAGAAGGAGACTCCACAGCCCCTCTGGGCAGCCTGGGCCAGCCTCTGTCACTCTCACAGGGAAGAAGTTTTTCCTCATGTTGAGGTGGAACTTCCTGGGTTCCAGTGTGTGCCCATTGCCCCTTGTCCTATCCCAGGGCACCACTGACAAGAGCCTGGCCCCTTCTACTTGACCCCCACCCTGCAGAGA